>JAJMSD010000165.1:0-17255 GCA_030558265.1 [Candida] pseudocylindracea
CTACAACATCCAGAAGGAGTCGACGCTCCACTTGGTGCTCCGTCTCCGCGGCGGCTTCTAAATGTGGAGTTTCCACGCTTTGTACCCAATGCAAGTCTCCACAAAAAAACCACGTAGTGTGTTGCCTGTTTACAGCGTGTATTGCAGCAGGCGCGCCGTAGATGCCGTTGCCGACTTGACCAACACGACAACACCCTCTCGCAGGGCCTGGGCACGTTCCACCGATTGCATGCATTGTACAGCCGTCACAACTTAGAGCGGACACCCTCGTCTCCGTCGTCGTCGCGGGCGCTCTCGTGCAACACCATCTTCATGCACATGCCCTCCATCTCCAAGCCCTTCAGCAACGACAACTCGTACGACTCGTCAATGGCGTACTTGGCGGTGACCGCTGCCACGTCCAGCTTGCCAGAAATCCCCGCTGCCGCCTCCAACGCGCCCTTGAGCGTCGCCTCATACGAGTCAAACAACTTCAGGCACAAGCCGCGCGCATGTGCCTCCTGTGCCAGCATCATGTCGCCCGTGAGGATGAGCTCCATCGCCCTGCTCTTGCCGATGCACTTGGCAAGTCGCTGTGTGCCGCCGCCGCCGGGAATGATGCCCAACTTGATCTCGGGCTGGCCAAACCGCGTGTTCTTCTCCGCATACATGATGTCGCAGATCATGGCCAACTCGCAGCCGCCACCGAGCGCCAACCCGCACACCGCCGCAATCGTGGGCGTCCTGACCTTGGAGAGCTCGCGCCAGATCTGCAACGAACGGTCGGTCTGCCCCGACTCCCCCCGGCGCTCGGCCATGGCCTTGATGTCGGCACCGGCCGCAAACAGCCGCGGAGTCGACCCTGCGAGCACGATGGCCCGGATGTCGCTGTCCCGGTCGCACCGCTTGAACTCGGCGTCGATCTCCAGGAGGATAAGATCGTTCAAGGCGTTGAGCTCCTTGGGTCGGTCCAAGAGGATGAGCCGGACGTAGGGCACGGGCGTGGACACTCTGATGTGCACGTACAGCATCGCAGCGGAGAAGGGCACCACAGCACGCGGTTTCGGGGCGCGCGCGAGTGTGCGGCTGCCCAGCGAGTTAAATGTTGGCTGTGTGGGGAAGCGGCGAAAGCCGTCGACGGGCGTCAAGTGCGGGGGAGTGGCACGCCAGGCCAAGCCCGCACCGGGACCAACCACGCGGACCCACGCGGACCCGCGCGGGCCCGAGCCGCCCCATTCCCCGACCCGCGCGACCCCGGCGGCGCCCGCCAGGACATCCAACATGCCTCCACAAAACCGCGGCGCTGCGTCCGCATATCGCCGCTCCGCCTATCGCCGCGCTCCGATGCTCCGCGACACGTGACTGCGACACGTGCAACACGTGCAGCACGTGCAACACGTGCGGACGCGCGCATTGCCCCTTTCGGCACGCCGCGTGCCTCTGCATGGCGTGCAGGCGTGCGGGGCATGCATGCCGCGGCGGCTTGTCGACGCGCCATGACGCACCCGGCGCCGCGCCTGGACCAAACGGGCGGCGGCCTGACCGTATTCACCAAGCCTGCAGGCGCACCGCCGCCTAACGCGAAACACCTGGCGGAGCGGGGCGAGTGCGGAGGGGCGGGGGCTGGGCCTGCGGCCGCCACCGGTGGCTGCCGCCGGTCGCCGCCATTGCGGGCAGCCGCAAGTGTCTGCCAGAGCCCCGGCCACGCTGCCGCACCTCGCTGGGCCGCGCGTTTCGCCTCTCCACATGCTTACAACCGTCCCCGCTTACCCCACCGCATGCTGGCCCACGCCTTGAGCGGCACGCCAGAAATAGGCACGCCGGCAACCCCGCACCCGCTGCCTGCAAGAAAGAGTATATAAACCGCGGCCACAGGGCGCTTGCCCGCCACCGTCCGTCCCACTCGCTTAGGCATGAAGATCTCGTCGCCCGCTTTTGCCGCCTTGCTCGCCGCCCACGGTGCCAACGCCGCCAATATCTGCTACCTCACGGCGTTGCTCCAGGACATCAAGGCCAACTTGAACCTGTACCTCCCGGTGGCGGGTTCCATTCCGTCTGACTTGCTCAACCTCGCGTTGAAGGCGCAGACGTACACGGACGACCTGTACACGACGTTGGTGACGCCCGGGTTTGACTACGCCCAGGTGGAGCTGGTGGTCGAGGGGCTTCCGTTCTACTCCACGCGCTTGCTGGCCATTGTCAACCTGGCACTGTCCAACTGTCCCCAGGCCCTGCCGTCCTCTTCCGCTGCCGCGACCTCTTCCGCGGCTGCAACCTCCTCCGCAGCCGCATCCTCGTCGCAGCCCGCTGCGACCTCCTCGGCGCCCGCTCCCACCTCCTCTGCCGCGGGGACGTCCTCTGCCGCGGGGACGTCCTCTGCCGCGCCCGTGGACAGCACCCCCAACGTCTGCTACCTCACGGCGTTGATCGGTGACATCAAGGCCAACTTGAACCTGTACCTCCCGTACGCCAACCAGATCCCCCAGGACTTGCTCAACCTCGCGTTGAAGGCGCAGACGTACACCGACACGTCGTACACCACCCTCCTCCCGGCCGACTTCAACTACGCCCAGGTTGGCTCCATTGTTGCGGGGCTTCCCTTCTACTCCACGCGCTTGCTGGCGGTGTTGGCCTCGGCCGAGGCCGGCTGCAGTTCCCCCGCTTCGTCGGCATTGCCCTCGAGCTCTGCCGCAAGCTCTGTCGCGAGCTCTGCCGCAAGCTCCGCAGTGGGCTCCGCCGCGAGTTCTGGCGCCCCCTCGCAGTCTCCCAGCCAGCCCGCGGTGTCCACCCTGACTGCCGTCACGCTGCTGTACACCACCGAGACCCTCACAATCACGCTGTGCGAGAACGACGCGTGCAATGTTGTGACCGTCACCACCACGTACTGCCCTGCCACTGTGCTGTCGACGCCTCCCGCGGCCAACAGCACCGTTTACACCACGTCGCTGTGGACCACCGAGACCGTCACCATCACCCTGTGTCTGGACAACGCGTGCCACGTGGTGACCGTCACCACCACCTACTGCCCCGAAACAGTCGTGACCAAGCCCGCAACGCCCACGACGCCGGCGCCCGCACCCGGCACGACCAAGGCGCCCGGCACGACCAAGGCGCCCGGCACGACCAAGGCGCCCGGCACGACCAAGGCGCCTGGCACGACCAAGGCGCCCGGCGGCGACACCACCCTGACCAACACCGTGGTGCAGACCAAGACCAAGACGCCGGTAGTGTCGACGGCCCTGGAGGGCGGCGCTGCGCAGCTTGCGTCGCACATGGGCGCGGTCGCGGCTCTTCTTGCCGTGTTCTTGTACTAGGCCGGTCCTTCTCGCCGCCCTCCACTGGGCCGGCCCTTCTAGCGGACTCCGTGTCTGTGGGTGTCCCGGCACTCTTCGCCGACCTTCGCAGGTGCCCCTCCTTGCAGTGAGTCTCTCACCAATGCACGCCGTCCCAAACAGGAACAATCAACAGAGCCGTTTACGAGCGGAGAATAGCGGAGTTACGGCCGTCGCAGCTTATATAGCGGGGCGCGCTCGCCCGGCCGCTGCTGCCAATGAACTTGTGCTTGCTTGTACTTGTCGTGCCGGTGCTTGCCGCCAACCTCCCCTCCTTGGGTGCGGCGGAATCCGCGTCCGTCGGTGTTGCCAACAACACCAGTGCCGTGCCTGCAGGCGAGTGCGACCCTGCCGCCACTGCGTGCCCCATGGTGTGCCCTGACGGTCGCAGCGCCGTCTACACCACGTCTGCCTCCTCCTGCAGCGGCAGAGTATGTGTCACGTTTGCGCTTGTCACCACCGAGTGCGAGCTGGGCGTGCCTTCCTGCAGCGGTGGGTCGCCTACCACCATTCTCTCGCCCACCACCGTGTGCGGGCTGGCGAGCGACTGCGCGACCGTGGATGTCCCGGTGACGCTCTGCACCGGCGGCACCAACAGCACGCTTCTGAGCACCAATGGCACGCTCCCGAGCACCACGCTCTCCAACCTGACCTCCATCGCCAACACGCGCAACCTCACGAGTCTCCTGACGCTGGCTGTTCTGGCAAACACGTCTACCCGCGCCACCCGGGCCAACAGCACGGTGCCGCTCACCACCCGGCTGCAGACCTCACTGCACACGGTTACCGGCCAGTCGAGCACCGACGCCAACGAGGCAAGCGCCAGCACCACCGCCAGAGCCAGCTCCAGTGCCGGGCAGACAGGCTTTTCCCAGGGCCTCACGTCCCTGGACTCCAGCAACCTCGGCGCGGGGCTCCGCACCGACCACGTGTTGGCGGCGCTCCTCGCAGCGTTCCTTATCTAGCCAGGAATAGACACGGACTGCGCCTCAAGCCGGCGCGCGGCTGCATGGCGCTGCGCCAAGCCCCCCCCGCAGACGGGCGCAGCCAGGGTGCGTCACGAACGCAGCTCCGATCGCCTCTGTGCACCCCGGAATATGCACGGTGCGGCGTGCGTGTGGAACCACACGGCGGCCAGGAATAGATCCGCGTGGTCCGGGGGATGACGGCAAGACCGTGCTGCGGGGCCAGTGGGCACCGCGCCCCATGGCGGGCGGGCTATAAGTAGGGCCCGGCAGTCCGCCGTTTGCTCGCCGCATGCAGCTTCTTCTCTCCACCCTCGCTGCGGCAGCTCTTGCGAGAGCCACTACGGTGCCCGCAAACGCCACCGAAGGCATCACTGCCACCACCGTTCTCTCCGGGGAGACGCTCCCGACAACCGCCTACCCGTGCAGCGAGGCCGACTACGTCGTGCAGACGGTGCCATACGGCGGCTGCGACCTCTCCATCGGCTTGTGTGTCGACGGCATTGCCTTCTACACCCAGTGCCCGGTGACGTGTTCTGATGGTGCCACACCCACCACCAGCCGCTCCGCCGTCGAGACGTGCGTCAACGTCAACGGCGAGCGGTGCTACACATACCACGTGGGGGTGTATGGCTGTGAAAGCAGCGCCGCATGTCCCACCGGCGAGCCTACCACCACCGTTGTTCCGGTCGAGCACTGCTCCGTCGCCGCAAACACATGCTACACCAACTACGTCACCGTCACCGCGTGCCCCGAGGACCCGGGCATCTGCAGCAACGGAGCCACGCCCACCACAAGCTACTACTACCAGCCGTGCCCGTCGAGCTACACGTGCTCGCAGTTGTTGACCCTGCTGGTGGTGTGCCCCGACAGCCCTTGTCCCACCGGCGAGCCCACCACCACCGTCGTTCCCATGGAGATTTGCACCGCCAGCTCGTGCTACACCGACTTTGTCACCATCACCGGCTGCCCCGAGGCCCCCGATCTCTGTCCCGGCGGGGAACAGGCTCTTACGAACTACTACTACGAGAACTGTCTGGACAAGCCAAGCTCATGCGTCCCCGGCCCCACGCTGCTGGTCTACTGTCAGAGCGGCACGTGCCCTGCAGGCGAGCCCGTCACAGACTCGTACTACTGGGGTGGGTGTGTTGACGGCACCTGCATCGACGGGGTTGCGTACTCGACCCACTGTCCCTGCGAGACGGGCGAGACGGCTGCCACCTCCACCTACGCCAACACCACATGCCTCAGTGCCGGCCACTGCTTCACGTACGACGTCACTGCAACCGAGTGCGGCGGCAAGGTGTGCCCTACGGGCAAGCTCGTCACGTCGTCATACGAAGTGACGGTGTGTGCAGCCACCACGACACCGTACCCCTCTGGCTGGGACGGTGGCTGCAGCTCCACCTGGGTCACCACCACGTCCTGCGAGGAAAACACCTGTCCCACCGGCGAGCCCTCCACCACCGTCGTTCCCGTGGCGTTCTGTTCCGAAAGCTACTGCTACACGGACCCCATCACCATCACCAGGTGTCCCGAGGACCCGGGCACATGCAGCAACGGGGCGGTGCCAACCACGGACTACTACTATGAGGACTGCAGCCTCCAGGTGGACACCTGCGTCCCCGGTGTGCGGCTGCTGGTGTACTGCCCGGGCGGGGTGTGTCCCACAGGAGAGGCGGCCACCACCACGGCCACGGCCACCACCTGTGACCAGCACACGTGCTACACCAGCACGTTTTCCACGGCTTACTGTGCCGAGGCGTGTTCCACCGGCGAGCCCGAGGTGTCATGGTACTACAACGAGTGTCCTGCCGGGGCCACCTGCGGATACCAGCCAACGTACACGGTCAAGTGCCCGGGAGGGGCGTGTCCCACAGGGCACACGGTGGTGACCAGTGTGGGGGTGTACCCCAACTGCAGCACGCTGTGCGAGTACACGACGACGCTCTGTGGCAAGAGCGGAGGGAGCAGCCGCGGGGGCGGCTCCGTCTCCACCCCCGGATCCATGCTGTGGACCACCGAAACCCTCACAATCACCCTGTGCAAGTCCCAGCGCTGTGCCACACTCACCACCACCACCACCTACTGCCCGGCCACCCTCACCGGCACGGGCCCCGGCGGCACCACCCCGGGCCACCCCACCGCCACAAAGACCTCCACAGCTCACCTGGTTGTGCCCGACCTGAACCTTGCCGCGTCCAGGTTGTCCGGGTTGGGGGCAATGCTCTGCGGATTGGGAGCTGCGTTCTTGCTCTAGTTCTGTGCTCTGTCTTTGTTGCTGCCAGTGGCGGCAGCGTCTGTTTAGTGCCGTAGTCGGCCGAATTCCGTCGATGCATGTTCAGCGTGCCCCGTCCCGACGCCACCCCAGCGCGGCACCGCCACGGCACCGCCACGGCACTGCCCGCCAGCGTCACGCCAGGCCCATCTTCCGGGGACCGGCGCAATGCACACGCGGCGCACACGCACCCTGGCAACGATCTGCACGCAGCTGCCGCTTGCCCAAGCCCCGCTGCATGTGCGCCAAGCCCCGCCCCGCGCGGCTGCTCCTTCCGGATTGGACCAGTCTGGCCCACCGCACCCACCAGGCACGCCGGAAACGGTGTATTTCTGGAGAAGCAGAGGGCAACACCGCGCCCCGGCCGAATCCCGGCTTGGCGCTCGAGCTGTAGCGGAGCTAGGGGTCTTGCTGGCTCTATTTAACGCCCTCGAGCGGCGGTCCGGGTTCAGTCGCACCATGCGTTTCCACTGGGTCTTGCTTGCGGGCCAGGTTCTCTGCACCACTGATCTCGTCGCCACCGACGCTCCCACCGATACCGATGTGGTCGAGACGGTGGTTGAGACGCCTGCGGCGGACACTGCCGTTGACACCGTTGATACCGTTGGCAGCGTTGGCAGCGTTGACACCGTTGACACCGTTGACACCGTTGATACTACCAGCACAGCTATCGACACCCCTATCGATTCCACTACCGGGGTGATTGTCCTGTCGGCCGAGCCGCTTGCCGACACCATCGAGAGTGCTTCTTCCTCCACCACCGACGCTGCCGAATCGTCTGGCTTCGACACCGAGTCGCTCATCACGACCCCTCCCAGCTCCAGTGCCCTCCCGTCGCTGGAGCCCGCGTTTTCCTGCCTGGGCAGTCCCGACTGGATCACCTGCCGCCTTGACTCCCTTCCGGTCTACACCGAGGTGATTGATGCCGACGGCGTCACCACCCTGTCGATTGTCTCGTGCGAGGCCATCTCGCTGTCGTCGTGCGACGAAGGCCTGGCCTTTGTGCAGGTTGTCGCGACCCCGCTGTGTCCTGCCGATGCAACAGAGTGCCCAGGTCCCTTCACCACCTACGAGTGCATGCCCACTGGTGACAGCCTGTCTTCCTGCGACGAGGGGCTGACTCTCTCGGAGGTGGTCCGCACGCGCTACTGCATCACCACCCCGTGCCCCCCCCTCACCGCCTATGAGTGTGTTCCCACAGGCGGTGGGCTGCTTAGCTGTGGCCCCGGCTCCACGCTCGTGGACACCGTCATCTACACGCACACGTGTGAATCGGCGTCGGCCACTGGATGTGCCTACGGGCAGATTGCAACGCAAGTGTGCGTTCCCACCGGCCTGAACACCCCCGCATGCCCCGAGCTGGAGTGGATTGTCACCGAGGTGCCATACCCCTGCCCCAGTGGCTCTGCTTGCCCTGCTGTGATGGTCACCACCACGCTCTGCTCACAAGAAATCACGCCTATCTGCGACGAGGGAGTCACGCCGACGACCTTGTCCTATTCAGTCAAGTCGTGCATGCCGCCGTCGGATGGCGGAGACGGCCCATGCAACTGGGTCGATGACAGCATCACAACTGTTGTTTGCCCCGCAAACAACGTAACGTGTGCTTCCGGCGAGCCCACCACGGCGGTGGTCACAATTGTGGACAACGACATCATCTACGAAACCACCTCGACATATTGTCCTGATGGCCCTGGGTCTGGCACCTGTGAAAACGGCTACACTTCCACCACCAGCACCGTCACCTGCAACTCCTGCTCCGGGCAGGACTGCACCGGCGTAACGACCGTCATCACCACTTGCGTCACCCCGTTTGTGTGCCCCACGGGCACGCCGGTAACGTCGTGGTACTATCCGCCATGCACCGCCGGCGATCTTGAGCCAGGGTGGGATGTCTGGTGCTCGGCAGTCCCCACCCTGACCGTGTATTGCCCTGACGCACCTATCGAGTGCCCGTCGGGAACTGCTACAACCGAGGTTGTGACGGTCACCAGCTGCGAGCGGCCGTCAGACTCGTCTGGCTGTGTCACCACCTCGACAACCATCACGTCGTGTCCACCAGTTGTCCCGATTGTGTGTCCTGATGCCGCCACTCCCACCACTCGGTGGTACGATCGGCCGTGTCCGCTGGACAACCCGTACTGCGAGCGGGAGTGCGTGCTGATCGTGGAGTGCCCCCCCAAGAAGTGCGCCAACGGCGACACACCGACAACGAGCACTCTCACAACCAGCATCTGCGGCTGCTTTGGGTGCTGGGAACAGAAGAAGCAGCTTGTTGTGTGTCCGCTCCAGGCTGTTGTGTGTCGTTGTGGCTACCTGTTGACCACCTTGGTGCGCTCGACCGGCGGTGGCACCACCACCACCGTGATTTGCACCTCCAGCCAGTACAACCGTCCCGTGGACCCTTCCGTGGACCCCCCGAAGGGCCAGGTGATTGTTACCCCTCCCGGTGGAAGTGTTCACACGGTTGACCTCGGCGGCGCTCTGTGGACGACCGAAACGGTGACGATCACTCTGTGCAAGAGCGTCACGGCGTGCAGAGTGCAGCGCGTCACCACCACCTATTGCCCGGCAACTGTTGTGGGGACCGGACCCGGTGGGACCACTCCCGGAGCGGCAGCCGTCCGGGCCACGGGCACGAGCACGGGCACCGGCACGGCCAAGACGGGCAGCTCCACGTCCAAGGGCGCCAGCAGCCTGAAGGGCGCGGGCAGCTCGAACTTGGCCAACCTCGGCGCCACCGTGCTTGGCTTGTTGGCGTTCGTGCTCTTCTAGCGGCGTTAGCCGGTTGTTAGTTTGTATCCATGGTCTTCTGAAACCCTTGCCGCTTTTAGTTTGCTGGTGCGCGCCGCATGCACGCCAAGCCACGATGCATACGCCAAGCCCGCGCTGCCGCTGCCAAGCGGCGTGGCAAGCGCCGCACCCAGAAAAACGGCTTGGACGGGGCTTACTTTGCAACGGGCCGTTTGCTGACCCATGCCAGGGGGCACGGCCGCGTGGAGCGCTCTGCCCGCCAACACGTCCGCCTACACACCCGCCAACACACCCGCCCGGATGTCCGACCAGCGCAGACGCGCCCCCTGCAGACTCCAGAATTCCGGTGCATGGGCTGGACAGCCGCGCAGGTCACCGCAACTGCAGGCACGCAGCCCACCGCAGCCGCAGGTGCCGCGCCCGCCTCGCCGGAATATGGGCAGCCGTGTGCGACCAGGGCGTTCCGCGTGTCCCCGCCCGTAACGGCAGCTATAAGAGGCGACAGGCGGATGGTGCGTGGGAGCCATGCGCTCTGTTCTCCCGTTGGTGCTTCTTGTGGCGACTGCTGCCGCGACCACTGATCTCGCCGAGAGCGCCACTGATGTGGCCACGGACGTGGCTAGCGAGACGACTGCGGATGTGGCCACAGACGTGGCTACGGAGGTGGCCACCGACGCCGCTGATGTTTCTACCGGCTCTGCACTCGGGGCAGAGCTGACGCCTGCCGACACCTCCTCGAGCATTGTTGCGGTTGACAACTCCGCCTCCGTGGCGGCGGAGCCGTCGGTGACTGATGCTGGCGAGTCCACCAGCACCGAACCTGGAAGCACTACCCTTGGCTCCAGTGCTGATGCAGCATCTATCCCTCTGATCACCTATCCGTGCGACAGCGCGGCTCTCACCACCGTTGTGTCCACCGCCAGGTCGGATGGAGTCGAAATGACCATCTCGCTCATTTCGTGCCACGAAGTTAACAAGGACTACCCCATCTGCCCTGACGGTGCTGCTGCCACCACCACCTACGTCCCATACTCGGTCGACGGCCTCGAGTGGAACCTGGGCTACCTCACATGTGGCGATGGCCGTGTCACTTGTTCCAGCGGTGCTACTCTCGACTACACCATGTACCCGTTTCTCATCGTGGACGCCATCATCCTGTTCACCTCCACCTACTGCCGCACTGCGGAAGGCGGGAGCGGCGGAAGCAGCAGCGAGGAGCCAACCCCGGTGACATGCGATGCGGGCCTGAGCCCCGTGTACTATCCCATCACGACGACCGTGTGCCTCAACGACGACCCCTCGTCCAGCTGCTCGGAGCACGTCTCCACCACCACCGAGTGCCTTGCCGAGGGCGTCGTCATCGAGCCTCCCGCGTGTACCGCATCTGGGGTGTTCAGCGGCGTGCTACTGGACCCCCGCTGCACCACGTTGTGCAGAAGCTACCCCTACACCATCACATGCCCTGGCGACGACGACCCCGTAACGTGCCCCACTGGGCTCACACCGCTGGAGATTGTGGGTGTGCAGACCTTCTGCAGTGACGGCGAGACTTCATCCACGTGCTACCCCGTGTCCACCACCACCACTACGTGTGTCCCCGTCATCCCGCCGGTTGAGTGTGCCAGCGGCAGTCCCGTCACCACCGCCATTGTCGTGTCCGACGACACGTCCACCTACACCGCCACCACCACGTACTGTCCCAGCGGCCCCAAGGAGGCCTGCCTCGTGGGGGATCCCACCACCACCACCACCACGGTGGTGTCGTGCTCGCTCGACACGTGCACCACCACCACCATCACCACCGAGTTGTGCCCCGACCGCGTGTGCGCCACCGGTACTCCCACCACCCACTACTGGTACGTGGACTGCCAGGTGCCCAGTGGAGGCCAGTGTGCCCAGACCATGACTTCATCCGTCGAGTGCCCCGAGGACCCCGTGCGCTGCTACTCCGGCGATCCCATTGTCACCTCGTTCGAGGTGACATCCTGCTTGGCGTTCCCGGAGACGGGGTGTGCTGCCCCCACCACCACCACCACCACAATCTGTCCCCACAACCCCGACCTGTGCCCCGGTGGGGCCGAGCCCACCACTATGTGGTTCGACCAGCCGTGCACCAACATGCCCAGCGGCCAGCTCTGCAACCAGTGGGCGTGCATGAAGGTGGTGACGTGCCCGCACGATGGCTCGTGCTCCAGTGGTTCCGCCATCACCACCACCACTTCTTCCACCCTCTGCAACGGCCGCGCGTGCTGGGTCCAGCCCCTCAGCGTCACCTTCTGTCCCCTGGTGCCCTGTGTGTGCCCGCCGGGCCTGACGTTGACCACCATCAACCTGCCGCCGCCGGGGTGTTCCAATTGCGGCGTCACAACCGACGTCGTGTGCACCACCAGCGTCGACACCAACCCCGAGCTCCCCCCCAACGTGGTGGTTATTGACAACAGTGTCACCAAGACGGTCGACCCCAAGACCGAGCTGTGGACCACCGAGACGGTCACCATCACCCTGTGCACCAGCGTGACCGCATGCCGCGCCGTGCGCGTCACCACCACCTATTGCCCGGCAACCGTTGTGGGGACAGGTCCCGGCGGCACCAGGCCCGGCGCAGCCGCTGTCACCGGCACTGCGGGAACAGGCGGCACGCGCACCGGACAGGCGGGGACGAGCACGGGCACCGGCACGGCCAAGACGGGCAGCTCCACGTCCAAGGGCGCCAGCAGCCTGAAGGGCGCGGGCAGCTCGAACTTGGCCAACCTCGGCGCCACCGTGCTTGGCTTGTTGGCGTTCGTGCTCTTCTAGCGGTGTTAGCTATTCTTAGGCCGTAACCGACACCCGCAGCAATCCTCGAGATGCAGCTGGAGAGCTTGCAACCGACGCCTCGGGATTGACAGCGCTGCGTTCACCGTCACCGGAGCCGCGCCACCCGTGGCTATTCTTGGCACCTGCACGCTCGTATTTTCCCGTTTCTAGAGGCATTTGACAGCGGCTTGGCTCGCCAAGCCCCCCGCACAGTCCTGTCCAATGGGCAGCCGACACAACAGCCGGTCACGACCTCACACCGGTGTCATGACGTCAACACGGAGCCCCGAATTAGGGCGCGCCCACAAGGACTGCTTCCGGGCGATATAAGAGCCTCGGCAAAGGGTGCGGGCTGCACCACATGCGACCCGCACTCTCGTCTGTGCTCGTACTTTCCGCTGCGATTGCGGCACTTGAGCCTGAATCCACAGTCATCACGACATTTCCGGGGTCTTTGTCGCCCAACGCTCTGGCGTCGGCGTCTGGTCCCGCTGTCTCAACATGCGAAACCGGCTCCAGTATTGTCAGCGTCTTGATGGATCTGGTGTGTCCCCTGGGAACACCGTGCTCATTTGTTCCCAGGTATTCCGCATTCTGCGTCCTGGAGGAGAGAGATTGCACGGGGGGAGGCATCACGCGGACAGTCTCCACAACAACACGGTGTGACGATGGCTGCTGGCTGGCTACTTTCCTCGCCTCTGCCTGCACCGAGGATGCGACGCCCACGTGTGCGGACACAGACTTGGTGACATTGACGATGGGCCTGGCGTGTCCGCTGGGGTCTCCGTGCCCTGCGATCGCAAAGGTCTCCACCTTCTGCACCAACCCCGTCACCTGCTCCGGCGAGCCGGTGGTGGCAGAGTCCGTCACGACGCGCTGCGACGACGGCTGCTGGAGTGCACCAATCAACGCCACTTCATGTACCAACAAGCCTTCAGAAACATTGACGTGTCCAGAGAACGAGCGCACCACCCTGTTGTATCCCTACCCGTGCGCTCTGGGAATGGTGTGCCCTGCCGTGATGCTCACAACCACCTACTGCGTTGCAAAACCACCCACAAACTCCACCCTGTGGACTACCCGGACTCTCACCGTCACCAGTTGCGAGGATAATGGCTGCCACGTGACCACCATCACCACAACGTGGTGCCCTGCCCTGGGCGAGACGCCGCCCACCACGACCGTCCACACGACCGCCACCGCCACTTCCACCACTTCACCACACACCGGGGTGCCAACCCCCGGCACTTCCGTCGCCCAGACACCAACAGAAACACGCCCCACCGTCGTACCTGCCTCCAACGCTGCCCCTACTGTCGGTGCCGTGTTTGGCGGGTCTGCCATTGTCATTTTGTTTGCGCTTGCGCTCTAGTGTCCCGCGCACGGCTGCGCCTTTGCTGACACCTGCCGCTGCGGCCGCGTTTTAGGGCGCCACCCGCTCAGCCTCCGCCTCATTTCGCCTCTTTCTCTGCTTTTCCCGCCGTATTCATGCCAATCCACGCTCTGATATCTCCGCCAGCTGCGTGCGGCTTGGGTGAGCTCCACCACGCCTGGCTCCGTGTCCACGCGTTTTCCCACATGCTGTCTCGAACGAGGGGGATGCACCTGGAGACTAGCGCCATGATGTACCCTAAACCACCGGGCTGCCCGCACAGGTGCCGCATTAGCCCCCCTGCTCACCAAAACGAGAGGGCGCGCCCCCGCTTGGGCACCGACCGACAATGCCGCTCCGGACATCGCACTCCGCGCTTCGACCACCAGGGCTTCACAAACCACTCCCGCAACACAGAGAGCAACACCGGTCTCGCCGTGCTGCACCGCTGCCCTAGTCGTCCCTGGACCCAGCTGCGCCCCGCTGCCCCCACACGTGCGGAGCAGCACGTTGTCTGCACCTCTTGGGAACTCTCTGCCCGCATTCAGCGGCGACAGCCGGCCTAAAACATCCCGTGCAGCCAAACATCCCGCCCACCCGCTAAAACGCGACCGCAGCACGCACGCCACGACCATAACTGGAAATATGTGCCGCCATAGCGGGGGGAGGAACCTGGGAGCTGCCCGCATGTCCGTGTGGAATGGTATTTAAGTGGGCAGAACGCCTCCCCGAGCGCCCAACACTCCATCCGCTCGCTATGAAGACCTCCACCATTTCCACTGCCGCTGTTCTTGCTGCTGCCGTCGCTGCTGACACACCCAACGTGTGCTACATCACGGCGTTGATCGGTGACATCAAGGCCAACTTGAACCTGTACCTCCCGTACGCCAACCAGATCCCCCAGGACTTGCTCAACCTCGCGTTGAAGGCGCAGACGTACACCGACACGTCGTACACCACCCTCCTCCCGGCCGACTTCAACTACGCCCAGGTTGGCTCCATTGTTGCGGGGCTTCCCTTCTACTCCACGCGCTTGCTGGCGGTGTTGGCCTCGGCCGAGGCCGGCTGTGCCGGTGCCAAGTCTGCGCCGGCGACATCTGCTGTTGCGTCGACCACAGTGCCGACCACAGCGGCGGCTACCACGTCGGCTGCTGCCACCAAGTCTGTGGCTGCGTCTGCGGTGTCCACAGCCGTGGTTTCCGCAAAGGAAAGCGTCGTCATCAAGACCATCACCTCCTGCTCCAACAACAAGTGCGCCTCCCTGGCTCTGCCGGTGAACGGCACCGTGCACACGCAGCTGACCCCCAAGTCGGTCGCGCCGCACACGGGTGCCGCCGGCAAGGCTGAGTTTGGCGCCGCCGCCGTGGCAGTGGCCATGCTTGCGTTGATGTAAGAAGGCCCTCCCAGCCTGACCTTTGTGTCAGCTACGCATGGATCCTCCGTCTCCACGGCTGCCCGCTTTTTCCAGGGCCCTGCACGGCCGGCCCCATTCAGTGTTCGGGGTTGGGGGCGTTTAGCGCGTATCTATAGCGAAAGCCGCCACAGTCTTGACTCCGCGCCGGGTTGCCCGGTCCACACCGGTCGTGCCGACCGCGAGCAGCACATGCCAGCTCGCTCTTTTCCCCACCCCGGCTTAATCCGCACGGTCCCTGCTGCAGGCTGGTGCATTTGAAATGCTTGACAGAGACGGCGCCGTGAGCGGCTCCGGCGGCCATGCGGGCGACAGGTGCGGGGAGCCCAGAACCGCCAACACGCGCGAGCGGCTGGGGCTTCCCGCGAGAGCGGCTGGGGCTCTCCGCGCGGGGGCGGCCGGAGCCACGACCGGTCCAGCGAGGCTCGACCGCCAGGTTCTGGATGCGGCCACTCGCGAGCTGTTTTCGGCAGGCGCTTCCCCTCAAACGCGAGCGGGGGCTGTCACATGGGCGGCTCTTGGTTTGTGCCAGCCGCCGTGCGTCGCGCCAGGAGAATGTGGGGTAGCGCGCCAGCACGGGCGGAACCGGGAGGGGGAGGCCCGAGCGCCGACGCCACGGCCCCAGGCACGCCGGCCGCGGGGGGACACTGCCGGCCGCGGCTGGTTCAGACGGTGCACTGCGCAGCGGGCTCGCGCCGCGTAACGTCTCCGCTCGTTGGACGCGCGTGCGGGGGCTGCATGATGCATGCTGCGCGTCAGGCGGGAGGTACGCGAGCGCAGGCGCAGGCACCCCGCAGGAACGGCGCTTGGCCTGCGCGCAGGCCGCCGATACGCCACAAAATCCGCGGGCTTTGCAACCACAGAGCACGGCACGCGTATGTGCTGGCGGCGGCACCCCGCACGCTTCAGAGCGCGGCTGCGTCAACGCAATGCGGAAGATCTCTGGCATTGCAGCACCGGCGCACAGAGACTCGCTTGCGGGGCCGGCGTCTTGTGAGTGACCCGCCCTCGCGCATGTGGCCGACCCGGCCACGGGGGCAACCGGGGCGGGCGGAGAAGCGGGGCACCGCCGCGCCTACGGCGGTATAAATACTCCCGGCAAAGTTGGGGGCCAGAAGGGTCCGTTCTCTGTCGTTTGCCCACCCGCTCGTTTTGCCGCACGGCCCTGACGACGCCCTGATATTCACCCTGCGATACCCTTTCCCTGGCTCCGCTCTCCTTTGACCAATGCGTGCCACCACCCTGTTGACGGCCGCGGTTACGGCTGCCGCACTTGCAGGACAGGTACTGGCCGAGACCCCGAACATCTGCTACCTCACGGCGTTGCTCCAGGACATCAAGGCTAACTTGAACCTGTACCTCCCGTACGCAGGCACGATTCCATCTGACTTGCTCAACCTCGCGTTGAAGGCGCAGACGTACACGGACGACCTGTACACGACGTTGGTGACGTCTGGATTTGACTATGATCAGGTGCTGAGCGTTGTCGCCGGCTTGCCGTTCTACTCGACCCGGTTGCTGGCGGTTGTGTGGGCTGCCCAAAGCCTGTGCGACGGAGCTGACTCTTCCGCGACCGATTCCCCATCTGCAGATGCCGCCTCGAGCACTGCAGACGGCACCAGTGACGGCATTGTACTTGTTTCCAGTGCCACCCTCCAGCCCTCCATTGCTGAACCGACTGTGAGCTCCGCGGCGGATGGCCTCCCCGGGTCTTCCGTTTCGTCGAGCATCGTTATCATCACTGCCTCTCTGACAGTCACCCCGTCTACAGCCGACACCCCTACTCCGTACCCGGGTGTGAGCACAACCAGCGACTTTTCGGAACTCAGCCAATACTTTAGCACCGAGTTCAGCACCGATATCGGGACAGGTGGCTTTAGTACAGAAATCGCTGTGTCGACAGCAATCCCTGTCACCCAGTTTCTGACTATCCCCACTGCCTGTCCGACCGAAGTGGCGGGTGGTGATGGCATCTTCCTTGACTTTGAGTTGGTGTTCAAACTCAGCGCGTACTTCCGGCTGCACAACGGTGCCTGTCTCTTGCTCGGCCAGCATTGCACCGTCATCAAGCAGGCAGCGTCTGCAGGCATTGGATTACCCATCCAGAGCTCTTTGCTTGTCTCCATCAAGATCTTGGTCCTGGTGAATGTTTCTTTGTGTATCGGGATTGGTGACTTTTGTGGCAACATCCAGAATGCCGCGAGCGCATGCTCGTCCGTCATTCCCGTGACACTGACATCTTCGGTTCCTCCACTCGTGTCGTCTTCTGCGCCGCCGGTCGTGTCGTCTTCTGCGCCGCCGGCCGTGTCTTCTTCTGCGCCGCCGGCCGAGTCGTCTTCTGCGCCGCCGGCCGTGTCGTCGTCTGCGC
>JAJMSD010000166.1:0-16877 GCA_030558265.1 [Candida] pseudocylindracea
CTGTGCGCTGCGGGGAGCTGCGGCCTACGGGTGCGGGCGGGGCGGGCGCGGAGGGGGTGGGCGGTGGCGGCACGCGGCCACGTGCAGGCCCACGTTGCCGCCCCGTGGGGTGACCGCAGTTTGGCAGCCGGCCAACGCATAAATTACCCGGCGACTTCCCCGCATGCACGGAAGCGCCCACGCGCCATGACATCAGCGATAGGCGCCGAAGCGAACCGCGCATGTGGCTACGCCGCGCAGTGCTACGCCGCGCAGTGCTACGCCGCGCGTGGGGCCACGCTGCGTGTGTGGCTGCACCGCGCGTGGGGCCACGCCGCGCACAGACACCCCCTCCCCGCTAACTCCGGCGGAGCACGTGTTTGCGGCGGTACCACCCCACGAACAGATCCACGCTCAGCCGGATGCGCCGCTGGTCCTTCGTCTGCACCGCCGTGCCCAACACCAGCACCACGCGGTCGCGCTCCTCGTCCGTGACCTTGCCCAACGCCGCAAACGCCTCGCACATCCACCCCACCACCACGCTCGCGTCCGCGCGCACCCGCTCCAACGTGTACATCTTGATGAGCAACTCGCTCGCGTCCGGGAAGGCGTCGCGCGGGAAGCGGTAGATCAACCCGCTCACCACCGCAAGCGTGAGCTGTGCGCCGTGGTCCATCACGAGCTGCTGCACCGCCGCCTGCACCTCCGGCGGCGTCTCGTCGTGCATCAGCACCGGCGGAAACCGCTCGCCCCACAGCACGAGGTCAATGAGCAAGTGGAGGATGTGGATGATCGGATCCGTCAGCTGGAGGTGGTTGAGCGCGTACACGCTTGCGTTCACCGCCAGCACCGTCATCAGGTGGTCCTCCACCACCTGGAACGGGAAGAACATCAACACCTCGCCCATCATGCGGTAAAAGTCGTCCACAATGTCGGGCACCTCCACCGGCGACAGCACCTCGTGCGTGAGGAACTGAAAGAAGGCATTCATCTGCTGCCGCGCAAACGCAAACACCGTCGCCTTCACCGCCATCTCGCCCCGGCCGCTGCGGTCGTCTGCCCCGTCCTCTGCAAACTCGCGCACCACCACCCCCAGCACCCAGAGATAGCACCCGAACTTGGTGCCCCCAAACCCCGACACCATCACCTCCATAATGTCCGGAAGAAGCGGCGCGAGCATCACCCCGTAGTTCTCCACGGCGCACTTGACGAGCTTGCAGCACTTTTCCAGCACCTTCAACGTCTGGCCGTGCTGTGCTAACACCGCCTTGGCCAACACCCACAAGTCGGCAAACACACGCGCGCCCGGGTGCTGCTGCCCCGCCAGCACCATCTGGTCGTACTCGCGCGCCCGCGGCCGGAGCCCGTGCACGTATACTGCCAACACGTCCATGTGGTCGGCAATCGCGGCTGCCGCGTCGGGACCCGCCAGCTGCATGTGCTGCGTGATGGCCTGGACCGTGGGCTCCATGAAGCGCGTCGTCCACGCGTGCATCTCCTCGAGCGGCTGCTCCGCAAGCACATGCCCAATCCCCTCGGCCAACTCGAACCGCAGCGCCCACTCAAAGTCCTCCTCCGGCTGCTCCACCACGCGCCGGTAGAAGGTGTACAACTGGTCGAGAAGCAGCAGCAACAACCGCAGACAGTCCTGGCAAAAGTACATCAACGCGTGCGCCGCCGCCGTCGCCACGTCGCGGTGCTCCGGGCCCGTCTCCTCAAACCCGCGGATGATGTAGTTCAACTGCGGCTCCAAAAAGTCCGGGTGCTTGGCCGTCCACTCCGTGTACCGCCCCAACACGAGCGTCGTCGCGTAGCGGATCTTGGGGTGCTCGGGCAACTGGATCAACAGCCCCATCACCACCGGGAGAATCTCGTTCTCCTTGGTGGGCACCTCCTGGGCCATGGCACGCATGGAAAACAACGGCGCCTCCACGTACTGCCAGTAGCGCGTGCGCTCGTCCTCCGGCCCCAGCTCGAGAATCAGGAGAATCAGCTGGTACGGCACCCGGAGTGCCGTCACCGGCCCCACCACCACGCACGCGTCTTTCAATGCATCCCCCATCTCGTACCGGAACTCCTTGAACTTGTCCTCGGCCTCCCGGTCGTCGAACAAGCCCACGCTGGCGTTGTTGGCCTCGAGGCTCTCGCGGTTGAGCGGGTACTGCAAGTGGCCCACAAGGTAGTGGATGAGCTGGAGGTACACGGGCGCAAACGCCTGCTTCCCGGCCGCGTGTCGCGGCGTTGTGAGCAACTGCCGGAGCATGTACCAGAAGTTGAAGGTGATTTTGACCACGTCCAAGTCCTGCTGCGGGCCACAGCACGCCAAGATCATCTCCACCAACGGCATGAAGTGCGCCGCGTTGGTGGCAATGAAGACGTTCCACAGCTCGCCCGCCTCCACCACCAAGCGGCACATCTGCTCCATGACCTGCGGGTCGTCGCGCTCCTGCGCCATGTACGGCTGCAACGCCACCAACAGCGCAAGAAGCGGACTGATCACAGCCTGGTCTGCCGGCAGAAGGTCGCGCGTCTCGCGCAACACCGTCACAAGACACTCAGTGGCGGCGTCCAGGCTGCTGGGGTCGGTCACCGCGAGAAACATGGCGGGAGTGAGGTGCGGGTCGGCCAAGACGCTGGTGATGGGCACCTCTTTGATCCAGCTGTTGAGGGTGTCAAGCACCGCCAGAAGGGGTGCCGCGGGCGCCGAGGGCGCGGGTTGGCCCTGGGCATGGCGCACCTGCAGCTCGCACTCCTGCAGCAAGAGCAGCACCACCTGTGCGGCGTGCTGTGTGAGGAGCACCTCGGTCCGGTCGCGCACCTCCTCGTCCAGCAACAACGTGCGTCTCCCTGCCAGCAACTCCTCCGGCAACACCTTCAAGTACTCCAACAACGTGGCGGTGGTGTGCGGCGACTGGTGCTGCCCGAACCACGTGATGACGTCGACCGTGGGGTCCTTCCACTGGGGCATCTGCAACGCCAAGTTGGCCAACAGCACGCACAACTGCGTGCGGATGATCTTGCCGGGGCCGCCCTGTGCCGAGTACTCCACGAGAAGCTGCATCACGGACTGCTTCAACGACTCGGTGGCCGACGGCGGGATCTGGTTGAGGTCGTACAAGACCTTGGAGCGGAGCGTCTGCGCGGCAAACATCTTGAGCTCGCCCAGAGTGCGCGACTCGGGGCGCACGCCGCTCGAGAGCACCTGGTGCACCACCTCCCACGCCTCGGCCGACTTTTGAAACTCCTCGAGAAAGGCGTTCGCCTGCAGCTTGTCGCCGCTGGCCAGCGACATGGCGTCGATCGCCTGCTGGAGCTGCTCTGCAATCGCCATGGTACCGGGAGATCAGAATCCAGGCTCTGGGACGCACGCTGCCACGCCGATGCTGGATCGTGCGGCGCCTGGAAAATGCTACGCAGGACACGCCGGTGGCGCCACGACCTCGCGGTGTCTGCGAGTCGGCGGCGCGAGGTCCGTGCGACGGCGGGGCTAGGGGATCGGGGTGTAGCATTCGCGGGGCGCGGGTCACGCGGCAGCCATCTGCTGGAGCTGCTGCAAGCGGCGCACCATCCACGGGTCGACGCGCCACGCGGGAAACTCCGGGAGCTCGTGGGCGTGCCCGTTGCCGCGGAGCTCCCGCTTTTGCTGCGCGTGCTGCTCCGTGTACCGCTGCGTGACGGCCCGCTCGTGGCGGGTGGCAAGTGTCTTGTGTCGCCGGGGATCCACGCAGCCCTCGCCGCTGTCGCTCGCGGCGCACACCTTGCTGGGCACCCAGAGCCGCAACGCGGGCTTCCATTCGTGCTGCTCGTGGAGCCGCTTGTGGAGCCCCACGCGGTACTCGCGCTCAAGCATCTGCGGGTAGCGGGCGGGGAGGTGGGCCGCGGCGCCCTCGAACAAGGTTGGCACCAAGTCCACGATCTCGTCGTAGCGGTAAAAGTGGTTGTTGCGGCAGTTGTACAACAAGCGCAGCTCGTGCAACCGTACCCGCTCGCGGTGGAGCCGCTGCTCCCAGCCGGTGATGGCGTCGCGCCCGTGCACGCTGCCGCTCCACGTGGGACCGTGCTGGGCAAAGTCGGCAGCGCTCTTTGCCTGGGCTCGCCATCCGGCGTCCACCACGGAGTAGAGCTCGTCGCGGGCGCGTGTCAGAAGGTGTTCGGTTGCCGCACTGGCGTCGCTGTGGGCAATGGCGGTGATGTCGACGTACATGCCGGTGGCGGTGTCGATGAAGCGGGCGTCGATGGCGTTGTGGCCGTTGCCGCTGGTGCGGTCAGCAAAGGAGGGTCCCACATCGATAAAGTACGTGCCGACTCCGGCAGGCGGGCCCACCGACGGGCCGTCGGTCGACACGTCAGCCACCACCAGCTGGTTGTAGTGCCACGCAAGCTGCACCAACAGCAGCACGGGCATCTGGACGTCCACGTCGCCGTCCCACGGGAGCAGCATGCCGTTCCAGTACCAGCCAAGGAGCGTGCCGTGGGCAAGCCATGTGTGGAGACCGGCGGCGCGAGCAAAACGAAGCCACGCGCGAGTGGTGCGGTGGAGCACTGCCTGCTGCTCGTACAAGGACATGCGTGGGTCGGCGTAGAAGCGCCAGTCCACGTGGTGGCCGGAGTGGGCGGTGCCGCTGGTAAGACCCTCGTGGAAGTACTTGGGGTGGTTGGGCGCGGTGTGGAGAGCAAAGTCCATGGCGGCGGCGAGGCGGTGCAGGTCCAAGTCGTCGTCGAGCAGGGCGCGGAGGGTGTGCGGGTCGAGGACAAAGTCGAGCGGGGAGATTGCGGGGGAGTGGGCGGTCCAGTCGCACGGCAGCGTGACGATGCGGGCAGGGGGCGGCACGGTGCCGAGCGTGGCGGCGGTGGCACGCGCCTCGGCGCCGCAGTCGAGGCCCCCGTGGAGCACGTCGAACACCAGCCGGCCGCGGACGGCCTCGTATCTCACGTAGCGGGTGGCCATGTGCTCAAGCACGGAGCCGGCAGCGGGGCGAGGGCGGGGGCTTTGCGGCAGAACGGGGACGATGATGGCCAGGCCAGGCGGGGACGCACCAACAAAGACGAGGCGGTGCGGCAACGGCGCCACGTGCTGGAGGTAGGAGCCGGCAACGTACTGGCGCGCCTCGAGGGGGAGAGCCTGGGGCGGCAGGGCGTGGAAGTGGACGGGGCGGCCGCCCTTGGCGTCGGAGCAAAACGCAGGGACGCCGTCGAGGGTCCACGCGTGGCCAAGGGCCTTGCAGGTGCGGTGCCGGCGGTGTGCTGGCGCCATGCGGGCGGCGGTGTCGACCCACGCGTCCCATGCGAAGGGGAGGCGGCTGTTTGCGGGCGCTGTGCGGACGGCATGGAGCCAGAGAGCGGGTGCGAGCCGCGGATCGAAGGCGTCGGCAAGAGCCCGGCGGCGGGGAGCGGCCGGGCGGTAGGCGGCAGCGGCGTGGAGCGCCAAGTCGGCGGCCAGCGCGAACTGGCGCGCGATGGCGGGGGGGAGGAACAGGCGGGCAAGCAAGGCGACAATGCCGGGCAGAACGTTGGCAATGGCCGCCACGTCCGCGTGGGAGGGGGAGAGCCGGGCGTGCCGCGCGTCGCTCCAGAGGGCGTGGTGGTAGCGGAGGAGCCAGTTGGCAGCGGCGAGGGCAAGAGCAAGGGCCACGAGGGGGGTGTATGGGAGGCGGCGGTGGCAGGCATGGAGGCGGCGGCAGCAGGCGCGGTGGCAGGCGCGATGGCAGGCGCGGAGGCGGCGGCGGCAGGCGTGGAACCAGCGGCAACAGGTGCAGAACCAGCGGCGGAGGCGACGGCGCGGCGCGAGCAGCTCGAGGGGCGGCGACACTGGCGAGAGCGGGCGGTATGAGACCATGGCGGGTGCGACAGACGGCGGGTGGCGCAAGACCAGGGCCTGGGGAGGGCGCGGTTGCAAGGGCGGCGCACGGCGGGGGCGACAAGGGTCGCATGGCCTTGCGAGACAGGGCAGGTATACAAGGTATATTGCGGTACAAAGGACGGTTCCCGGAGGAGCGGAAGCGGAGGAACCAGGCAGGCAGCAGGCCCCGAGACGCGCCGTTCCGCCACGCACCCCACCGCACGGCGACCGGCAGCGGCGGCGGCGGTGACGCGCGACTCGCGGCCACGGCCCGCGCGGCGACTCGCGGCACGCTGGCCGGAGCCGCTAAACCGATTCCGTATGCGGGTGGTTGCATGCAGGCGCGGCGAGGCCGGCCGCGCGGTCCGGCCCACGGCCGGGAGAGGGCGCGGGAGGGGCCGCGGGGCAGGCACGGGCACGGCGGCGGCGGCCGGAGCAGCGGGACGGCGCAGCGGGCGTCAGCCGCAGCACGTGCGGGCCCTGGCCCTGGAGCGCCCCGCACAGCTGCGTCCGCAAGCCGAGTTCGCCCGAGGCCCCGGGCGGGGCACTACCGCGTTATGAGCCCCGGCGACGGCCAGCCAATCAGCGCGCGCCTCTTTTGCTGCGTGCCGGAGAGCTTCAAGGGCGGCGACGCGGCATTTTTCCTTTTTTCGGCACTTGCACGGGGTTAGCACGCACAAATTCCACATCCACCGCGATTTATCGGTTGTCGGGCTGCGGAGGTGCGTCGGCGTACCCGCCCCGAGTGTATAAAATGGCCGTTTGTCCCCCGAAAAAGCTCGCTTTTTTCTTTTCTCTCTACTCTCTGGATAGCCATGGCCACTGACTCCAACAAGTTCATCATCGACTTCCTCATGGGCGGTGTCTCCGCCGCCGTCTCCAAGACGGCTGCTGCCCCCATCGAGCGTGTGAAGCTCTTGGTGCAGAACCAGGACGAGATGATCAAGCAGGGTCGCCTTGACAAGCGCTACAACGGTATTGTGGACTGCTTCAAGCGCACCGCTGCCGACGAGGGCATTGGCGCCTTCTGGAGAGGCAACACCGCCAACGTGATCCGGTACTTCCCCACCCAGGCCTTGAACTTTGCCTTCAAGGACCGCTTCAAGGCCATGTTCGGCTTCAAGAAGGACGAGGGCTACTGGACCTGGATGGCCGGTAACTTGGCCTCTGGTGGTGCCGCCGGTGCCACCTCCTTGGCCTTTGTGTACTCCTTGGACTACGCCCGTACCCGTCTTGCCAACGACGCCAAGTCCACCAAGGGTGGCGAGCGCCAGTTCAACGGCTTGATCGACGTGTACCGCAAGACCTTGGCTTCCGACGGTATTGCCGGTCTCTACAGAGGCTTCGGTCCCTCCGTGCTCGGGATTGTCGTGTACAGAGGCTTGTACTTCGGCATGTACGACTCCCTCAAGCCCGTTGTGTTGGTTGGTCCTCTTGAGGGCTCTTTCCTCGCCTCCTTCTTGCTCGGCTGGACTGTCACCACCGGTGCCTCCACCGCCTCCTACCCGTTGGACACCGTGAGAAGAAGAATGATGATGACCTCCGGCCAGGCCGTGAAGTACAACGGTGCCATCGACTGCTTCCGCAAGGTGGTGGCTGCCGAGGGTGTGGCTTCCTTGTTCAAGGGCTGCGGTGCCAACATCTTGCGTGGTGTTGCCGGCGCCGGTGTCATCTCCTTGTACGACCAGTTGCAGGTGATCATGTTCGGCAAGAAGTTCTAAGCTTGCTGCGGAGTGTAGCGTGTGTATACAATCCATTGGTGCTTACACCCACCGCCCGCGTCGTTGCCCCCTCGCAACCACGCACCCCGTTGCCACCGCGCGCCGGCCCCTCCTCCCGCCGGCCGATCCGCCCTCGCCTGCGCCCGGCACGCAGCCGTTCCCGCCGCGTGTCGCCACGCCGTGACTCCCCAACACGGCCCACGCGTCTCCCAGCCAGCCCCCTCTAATTCCCCCGCGCAGCCAATCGCACAGTCGCATTGCGCGTTTCGCTTGCCGCGCCTGCAGGAACACACACCCGCTTGCAGCCACCTGCGTCCCGCGCGCTAGGCCCGCCACCGCCGCACCCCCCGGCGCGCCCGCACCGCGCCCGCACCGCGCCCGCACCGCGCCTGCACCGCCCGCATTGTGCCTGCCGTCCACCGCCCGCTGCGCCCGCGCGCGGCCAGACTCCCGCGCTACACGAGCCCGGCCGGCCGCGCCGGATCGTCCGCTGCGCCCAGCCCGCTGCACCTGCACCAGCGTCACGCGCGCTGCACCCTCTGCGCAACCACGCAACGCATGCGTGCTATCGCCGGACATTCTCGCACCTTCGCAACGGGATTTAAGTGACGCGTCGCCCGCCACCGCCTGCTCCCTCCCGCGCTCCCGCGCTTTCTCCGTGCCCCCCACCATGGACATCAGCGAGCTGCAGCGCATCCCCGTCGGCAAGATCAAGTTCGGTCCCCGCACACGGCTGGCGCCCTCCAGCCAGAACTCGCGCGAGTCGCCGCGCCCCAACCCCGCCCGCCGCCACACCGAGGTGCACATGAGCGGCGGCGACGACTTGAGGGACTGTGCCGCCACCATCCGGATCCCCGTGGCGCCCGCCGCCGGCGCCCCCCTGCTCGCTCCGCCCGCGAGCGTGCCGCCGGCGGGCCTGGTGGCGGACTCGGACAGCGGCTACATGCCGTCGCGCTTTGCCCAGCTCCGCCTGCTGGTGGCGTTGCCGCAGAGGCGGCGGCGTGCCCACACGTTGGTTGACGCGGCCGACGACTACGTCGAGTACGACGACCTGTTCGGCCTGTACCTCACCATGTTGGTGGATGGGCAGACGGACCGGCTGGTTCTTGTCTACGGGCCCACCAACAAGCTCCACGTGCCGCTGTTGGTTGTCGGCATCATGGTGGGTGTGTTCATCATGCACTTCCAGGACCCGATCGTCGAGTCCGCGGAGCAGGGGCTTGTGATGGGCGCGAGCATGTTCAAGATCTTGCTTCTCGTGGCCGGCGCCGGCGTGTTGATCCACTTGGCGATGCAGTCCGGCGCGCAGGCCTCGCTGCCGCGCGGCTACAGCGACACGGTGCACGCGGACCTGTTGTACGAGCCGCCGTTCGCGCGCTCGAAGGAGTCGTTTGACGCGGACTTGCAGGTGGAGCAGGAGCAGACCCGGCGGCGGCTTGAGGAGGTTACTGCGGCCGCAGCCGCCGCCAAGAGCCCGCAACAGGAGCCCATCTTGCGCGAGCTCCGCAAAAAGTTGGAGCAGAAGGAGACCATCATGCGCCAGCTCGCAGACGGTCCGGCAAGCGCGCCAACATCACCCGAGCCTGCGGCCCGCCACGTCTTTGCGGCTGCGCAGGAGGCCCCGCGGCGCCAGCGGGTGCCGGAGGGCTCGGGCTACCAGGTGCCCTTGCGCAAGCACGCCGACTACACATACCGGCGGGGCTCGGCGGAGGAGACGCGTGCGCGGCCGCGGTCGACAGAGGGGCGAGTGGAGCCGGCGCGGCCGTTGGAGTTCAACGCCCCGCGGGCGATGGAGTACGTGCAGCAGGCACAGCAGCAGCGCATGGCGGAGGCGCGCGTGGCGGCGGAGCGCGAGCGGCGGGAAAAGGCGCACAAGGGACTCATCCGGCTCGACTTTGGGCGGCGGCGGAGCAACCTGGACGACGGGGCGCTGCTCATGGCGGACTTGGCCCATGCCTAGGCATTCAGCATACACGATACGACGAACGAGACGCGGCGGACGGGCATGGCGCAGCACAGCCGTCAAGAGCCTGCCGTCAAGAGCCTGCCGCCAAGAGCCTGCCGTCAAGAACCTGCCGCCAAGAGCCCGCCGCCCATGCAGCACCAACCCCTACACCTGTTCCTCTCAATACCTCATGTATTACGGGCACATTTAGTACACGTTCTCACCGGGGATCTCAAACACCACCTGCTTGCCGGTCAACTTGTTGTAGACCTGCTGGAAGGACTCCAACTTGTAGTCCACAGCGTTAGAGTCCTTGGCGTCGAGCAACACCTTCTGGATCTTGTTGCCGCCGACGAGGTAGCGGACGCGCTTGCCGACAATCTCGGTGGGGAACACGAGGTCCTCCAACACCTTGTCGTGCACGGCAGTCAAAGTGCGCAGTCTCGGGCGCTTCTGCTGCTGGCGAGAGCGGCGACCGGGCTTGGGGAGGATGCGGCGCTCGGCAAGGAACACGACGTGTCTGTCGGGGAACTTCTTCTCCAACTCACGGGTGAGACGGATCTGCACCTTGTGGTAGGCCGACAACAACGGCACGGGCACGAACACGGCAATGGCCTTCTTGCCACCAGCCACCTCGATCTCGCGGATGGTCTTGAACTGGAGGGGGCGGAGGTCGGCCTTCAAGTCGGCCTGGCTGGACTCGAGGTCCACAAAGGCCTGAGCAACCTGCAACTCCAACTCGGTGGGGTTAGCGGACAAAACCTTGGCAGCGGCAGACATGGTTCTGGAGAAGCTGTGGTGGTGGGAGGGGAAGGGTAGGAGTTTGAAAAATTGGCATCAGTCGCGGAGCGTGCGTGCGCGCGCCGCACGTGCCGGGCACGTGTTTTGTGTGACTGCTTTTTGCGGGCTGCATGCGGCAGGAAGGCGCATGCCCCGATCGGGTGCTGTGCGGCGGGAGGCAGGCGGGGGTCGTGAGGCAGGCGGGCGGCGGGGGTCGTGAGGCGTGCATTTGCGGTGGGCAGAGATGCCATTAGGGCTACAACATGAGGGCAAAGGCGCCCGCGACGAGGGCGCCGATGCACAGCGCCAGCATCCCGCTGGCGCCGGCGATGCTCGACGAGGACAGCAGCGTCGCGTTGGAGACGTTGGCCGCGCCAGCCACCGTGGCGGCCACAAGAACTCTCCAGACCCGCATCTCGACACAGTGGAGCCCGTGCGCGGCGGGGCAGTGCCGACACGCCGCCTTTATACTTTTGTCCGTGGAGGTGTGCGGAGTGCTGCACGCACGTAGGCGCAGCGTGCAGCCCGCCGTGCGTTGGCGTGGAAATGGCGGGGCGGCGTGTGTGCGTCACCGCGCAGAGGCCGCCATTTCCACGTCGCCGTTGCGACCGGTGCTGCCGCCGGCCGCCGCGGCCCCGCGCCGCCACGGCCCACGCGCCCGCGGCCCGCACACCCGCGCCGCACCGCGGACGTGCGTCGCTGGTCGCACAGCACACACGTGGCGCCGTGCGCGCATAAAGCTTGTGGCACGCCGCGCCAGGCCGGATCGGCACGAGCGTTGGCGCGCCGCGCCAGCCGGGCAGTGCAGCCTTGTTTACCATGCGGTAGCGTGGCGCCAGTCTCGTGCTGCGCCTGGCCTGCGCCACCCCGGCCTGGCGCGGTGCCTCCGGCTCCGTGTTCCCGGCTCCGTGCCATGCAATGTCCTACCACCCCTCCCACACGTTCTCGTAGCTGCCCTTGTCCTTCGTTTCCGGCACGCGCGCCACCACGAGCACGCCCGTCACTGCGCACACGCCCGTGAACACGAGGAACACGCTCCCGCCCATCTGCTGCTTGGCCAACGGGAAGCAGTACGCCACCAGGATCGTCGCGCACCAGTTGAGCACCAGCCCCACCAGCAGCGCGCTCCCAATGCACCGGTGCTCGACCAACTCCGGGATCATGAGGAAGGGCACCGGGCCCAACCCACTCAGGAACCCGCACACAAAGAAGAAGATGCTCGCCGCACAGAGCGCCGGGATGTCGTACACGAGTCCCGCCGCGAGAAGCAACAGCGTGACGCCCATGAGCAGTGTCAGCGTCACCAACAACGGCTTGCGGCCAAGCCGGTCAATGAGCGGCAGCACCAGCGCAATGCACACCACGTTCGCCAACAGGAGGAGCATCGTCACGAGCAACACGCTGTCCGGGAAGATGCCCTGGAGCACCAGCACACCGTACATGGTGACGGCGTTGATGCCCGTCGCCTGCTGCCCCACCATCACCACCGCGACTGCCACAAACTGCCGACGGAACTCGGCCCCACACACAAACTGGACCATCAGCACCACGCCGTCTCCCACCAGCAGCTCCCCGTCGCTGTCGATCGCCGACGTTTGCCGCTCAAGGTCCGGCGTCAGCAGCCCCAGCCCGTAGTCGCCCTCCGGCGGCTTCAACGGCGTCGTCTCCAACACGTCCGCCAACGTGCTCGCCACAAACGCATCGCCCGCGCCGCTCTCGCGCGAGCCCACGCTGTTGCGGCCCGTCGCCAGGAGCCGCCGCCAGTGGTGGATCTCGCCGTTCACGCTGCCGCGGTGCAGCCGCAACCGGTGGAGAATGTCCGTCGCCGCGTCCACCTCGCCGCGCGCCGTGATCAACCACTTGGGGCTCTCCACCGTGCTGAACAAGCACACAAAGTTGCACACGCTGAGACAGAGCGCCAGCGCAAAGATGTTGCGCCACTGCAGGTCGTTCAGCCACGCTATGCTCACCACCTGGGCCACGAGAATGCCCACCGCGACCGCCATCTGCGCCAACGCGCCGAGGAACCCCCGGTGGTTGAGCGGCAGCACCTCGCTGATGAGCAACGGCGTCACCACGATCAGCGCCCCCGCCCCGATCCCGTTGACAAACCGCGCGAGATACAACATCCACACGTGCCGCAGCCACGTCATGGTGGCGCAGCCACCAATGAACAAGACGGTGTTGAGCGTGGCCGTGTGCCGCCGTCCAAACGTGTCCGCCACGCGCCCGGCAAACACCAGCCCGAGCAAGCCGCCCACCGTGAACATGGTCGTCACCAACGCCGCTTGCTGGTTGTCCATGGGAAGACACTGCGGCAACCCGTGGCGGCCCCAGTACAGATCGGCATAGTCCGGCGCCGGCGCGTGCACCTGGCAGGCCATGATGGCCATCGGCGCGTTGAGCTCTGCGAGGTGGAAGCCGAACTGGAGCGTGCTGAGGTACAGCACGAGCAGCGTCCACGCGAGCTGCGGGGTGATTCGTTGGTGCATGAGGGTGAGCGCGGGCGCCGGGAGCACGCCTGGTAATATAGCGGCAGCGGCAACCGGCAACCGCGCTGCGGAACTGATCTCGGCGATGTGCGAGCACGAGCTGCAGGCGCACAGCAACCGCGCCGCAAACAACAGCAAGCACGGCAGTGTGGGGTGCGTGCGGGCGGCTGCGCGGGTCGTGCCGCGGCGGCTGCTCCACTGCGCCGCGGAAGCGCCGCGGCAACCGCGCCCACAAAGCCCGCCCAGCAGCGCCCACAAGGCCCGCCGGCTGCGCTGGCCCGACCGGAACACGGCTTATCGCGGCGTTATCATTCCGCGGCTCCTGCATCGTGCGCAATCAACCAATGGGAACGCATGCACGCCACCACAACAAACACAGGAATAAACACAGACCCGGCTTGCCGGTGACAGCACGCGCGCCGCACGCGCGCCGCCGTGAGCCCCGGCTCGTCGGTGCGGGCGCCCGCCGCGGCCGCTGCGGCAGCAACCATGCCGCTCCGCAGCAACCTCGGCGACGCCCGAGCGCTGCTTAGCCGCCCGCGCAGCCGTGTTGGCGCACCGTGACGTCGTGCGCGGACGGGGCTTAGCGGTTCTCGTGGCGACCCTGTGTGTATTACGAGCCTGCGGCCAACGCGCGGGCCGCGTCGTACTCCTTCGCCGTGTCGGCCCACACGGCGTCCTCGTCTGCGGCGGCGAGGCTGAGCGCGGGCGCGAGTGGCGCCGAGTTCTCGTCCACAAAGTGCGCCGTGCCGGCCGCGTACTCGCTTGCCGTCAAGCCCACGTACACGGTGCGCTCGCCGAGCTCCAGCGCCGGGCGGGCAAACGCCTTCATGATCGGGGAGAGCGGGAGCCGCACATACCACGGCAAGCTGCGGCCCACGCCCGTGTTCACGAGCCCGGGAAACGTGTGGGCGAACAGCACTGTCGGGTGCACGCGGGCAAAGCGCGCCACGGCGTAGTTCGTGAGCGTCGTCGAGTGGGCCATGGATGCCACGGTGCCGTAGTGGCCCGGCTGCTTCAACCCCAAGTCGTCGCGGAACTTGAGCCCCTTGCCGTTCTTCGGGTCCAACACCGACACGACGCGCGCCGGCTCGCCTGCAGCGGCCGCCGCTTCCAACAACGGCACGAGCCCCTCAACAACAGCCCAGCGGCCGTAGTAGTTGGCCCCGAGCTTGGTGTCGATGCCCTCGGCGCTCGGGGTGAAGCCCGCCGTCGACAAGAAGCCCGCCAGCAACACCAACGTGTTGATCTTGGCCTCGTTTGCGGCAATCTGCGCCACCACCTTGTCAGAGCCTCCGGCAATGAGCGACACGTCGGTCTTGATGAAGTGTGCCGTGGTGTTGGCGTTGATGCGCTTGAGCTCGGTGAGTGCCGCGTCGCCCGCGCTCTCGCTGCGCCCGACAATGTAGACCGTCGGCGTCTTGACCAAGCGCGCAAAGGTGTAGGCCGAGTGGAGACCGATGCCCGAGGTGCCGCCCACGAACACACCCACGAGCGCCTCCGGGAGCACCGCCGCGTTGTTCGCCTTCACGACGCTTGCGAGAGAAATACCCGCCATAACGTGCGCGCAGCAGCACATCGGCTCATTTATACTCCCCGCCAAACCCCAACCTCCGTTGCATGCACGGAGATAGGACGCACCGCCAAAAGTTCGCTCCGTTCCGTCCTGCACCGTGCGGGATGTCGACACTACACACGGGCAGCACGTGCTGCCTCATACACCTTGACCGTGTCTGCCCACACCGCGGCCAGCTCCTCTGCCGTCAACTCCACCTTCAGCGGCACGTGCTGTGAGTCGGCACCCACCAAGTGAGCGTGGCCGCTCGGCTGGAACTCGCTCGCAGTCAAACCCACATACACGGTGCGCTCTCCGAGCTCCTCCGACGTACGGAAGAACACCTTGCCGACCACCCCAATCACGACCCGCAAGATCCACGGAGCGTCCCGGGCGAGTCCGGTGTTGACCGCGCCGGGATACAAGTGTGCAAACAGCACGCGAGGAAAGGCGCGGGCAAAGCGCTCGGCGGCAAACGACGTGAGGGTGGTGCTGTGGGCCAACAGCGACGACAAGCCGTAGTGGCCGGGCTGCTTCAACTCCAAGTCGCTGCGGTGCGTGATTCCCGTGGCGCGCAACGAGTCCAACACCGACACAACACGCGCGGGCTCGCCGGCGCCTGCGGCCGTTTCCAACAACGGCATCAACCCGTCAGCAATCGCCCACCGACCAAAGTAGTTGACGCCGAGGCGAATGTCTGTCCCCTCGGCATTTGCGTTGAAGCCAAACTTGAGCCCGATGCCGCTCAGCAACACCAACGTGTTGACCTTGGACTCGTTGGCAGCGATCTGCGCCACCAACCTGTCGTCCTCGGAAACAAGCGACACGTCGGACTTGATGAAGTGCGCCGTGGTGTTGGCGTTGATGCGCTTGAGCTCGGTGAGTGCCGCGTCGCCCGCGCTCTCGCTGCGCCCGACAATGTAGACCGTCGGCGTCTTGACCAAGCGCGCAAAGGTGTAGGCCGAGTGGAGACCGATGCCCGAGGTGCCGCCCACGAACACACCCACGAGCACCTCCGGGAGCACCGCCGCGTTGTTCGCCTTGATCACGTCCGCAAGAGAAACCATGCCCTCTCCCGGGGTATCGCCGCCCTTTTTATCTCGCCATGCTTGCAAACAAGACGCACCTCGGCCAGCGCGGAGATAGCACGCACGTCCACAGACACCGAAACACCGGCCAGACACCAACACGCCACCCGAAACCACAACCATGTACTTCCAACTACGCATCGGCAGCGCGTGCCGCCTCAAGCTCCTTCACCGTGTCTGCCCACACCGCGGCCAGCTCCTCCGCCGTCAACTCAAACTTCGAGGGGAACTGGCCCAGGTTTGCGTCCGCCAAGTGCACGTGCCCGGTCGGTGCGTACTCTGCCGCCGTCAAGCCCGCATGGACCGTGCGCTCGCCGGACTCGGCCGCCGTTCGTGAGAAGAACGGAGCCACCACACCAAATAAAGCACGGACAACCCACGGCAAGCCGCGGCCGATGCCGGTAGACACAAACCCGGGATACGTGTGCGTGAACAGCACGCTGGGGTGTTCGTTGGCAAAGTGCTCTGCCGCAATCGTGTTGAGCGAGGTCAAGTGGGCAAACGCCGCCGCAAATCCGTAGTTGCCAGGCTTTTTCAACCCCAAATCGTCGCGGATCTTAAGGCCAGTTGCTCTGACGGAGTTCAACACCGTAACAACACGTGCCGGTTCGCCAGCCTCTGCCGCACTGTCCAACAACAGAACCAACCCGTCGGCAACCGCCCAGCGGCTGTAGTAGCCGACCGCCAACTTGACGTCAAGGCCCTCAGGACTGGGGTCGAAGCCTTTCATGCTCAACTCACCGCTCAGCAACACCAACGTGTTGAGCTTCTTCTCCTTCTCGCTGATCTGCGCCACCACCTTGTCGGCATTGGCAATAAGCGTCAAGTCGGCCTGAACAAAGTACGCGGTGGTGCTTGGATTGATGCGCTTGAGCTCGGCGAGTGCCGTGTCGCCCGCGCTCTCGCTGCGCCCGACAATGTAGACCGTCGGCGTCTTGACCAAGCGCGCAAAGGTGTAGGCCGAGTGGAGACCGATGCCCGAGGTGCCGCCCACGAACACACCCACGAGCACCTCCGGGAGCACCGCCGCGTTGTTCGCCTTGATCACGTCCGCAAGAGAAACCATGCCCTCTGCGCACCCGCCCCACACCCCATTATATACCCCAGTCACGTCATTTCCATGGACACCGCGGAGATAAGACGCACCGCCAAAAGTTCGCTCCGTTCCGTCCTGCACCGTGTGGGATGGCACTACACAGAAACCTGCATTTGCCTAGCGCATGTGCGAGTTGCGGTAGTTGTACGGCGTCAGGCGGTGCTTCTGCGCGCGGGTCGAGCCGCTGTGCGACAGCGCGTTGCTCGACACCATCAGCTGCACCGTGCCCGCCATCAGGTGGTGGTCCAAGCCAATCCCGCGGTCCATTGCCATGCGGTCCAAGAACGACGAGTGGTCCGTGCCCAAGCTCTCCAGATCCGGCTCGGTGCGCAACTGCTCCAACTCGTCCTTGAAGTTCTTGTGGAACATCTTCTCGAGCAGG
>JAJMSD010000167.1:0-16876 GCA_030558265.1 [Candida] pseudocylindracea
GAACTGCTAAGAGTCACACGCTCTACCGATTGAGCTAGCCAGGCTGACTGTTGTCACAATGTGGCCCCCGCTTTGTCCCACCACGCACCACACATCCCCCCGCCCACCACACGCTCTACCTGCATCCGCCGCAAACTTGGTACACGCCAGTATATCCTCTATCAGCCTCCCCACCTTTCATTGCTGTTCCAAATGCACAATTTCATTCTCTGCGACGCCTACACCATCTCCTTCCACGAGTTGCGCACGTACTCCTCCAAGTCCTGCAACGCCGCAATCGCCTCCTCCTTGCTAAAGTCCGGCGACCCCAACGCGTCCAACGACCGCTGCCGGATTGCCGACATCCGCGCATCCACCACCTTGCTCCGGTACTCGATCCACTCCGGGTAGTACTCGGCGTACCGCGACCCCCACAACACCTCGGGCTGCAGCGTCGTCAACACCAGCGTGTCCTGCGTCAACGGGTTCTTGGGCACAAACAGCGTCACCATCGTTGTCCGCTCCATCGTCCCCAACGGCTTGCACGCAATGTGCTCCACCTGCCCGCCCTGCAACATGGCCGCGTACCCCTGCTTGGGGCCCGGCACCATCGCCACCTCCGGCTCCTCCCCCGGCGCGCACCCCATCCGCAACCGCGTCTCGCCCCCGACCATCCCCGTCGTGTCCGAGAGCATGAGCACACACACAAACGGCCACGAGTCGTAGTGCCAGTTCACGATCGCGTCCAGCGGGTCCGGCCCGAACGCCTCGCTGCCCTTCATGCTGGCAATCTGCTTCAAGTCCGCCTCGTACTTGTCGCGCAGCTGCAACAGCACGTTCACGTGGCCCACCTCGTAGTCAAACACCGGTCTGAGCTCCACCCCCGCCATCGCCAGCATCGCCTCAAGCACCTGCGGGTGGTGCCACGCCGCGTGCGTGAACGGGCACAGCTGCCGCGTGTACCCGCGCAAGTGCCAGTCCATCACCAGGTTCGTCGTCGACGTGTTGGCAAGCCGCGAGTACTTTTCAAACACCTCCTTGCGGAAGATCTCGGCGCGGATGATCTCCACCGCGGCGGGCGTGAACAACGGGAACGGGTCCGTCACGCCGATCTCGCTGATGGCGCGCGGCGACTCGCGCTTCAACTCCTTCATCGTGATGCGCCGCGTGCGCTCCACGTCCGCAGGCGTGAACGCCAAGTGCGCCTCCGGGTCGAACTCGACGTTGATGTCCACGGCCGCAAGGGGGCTCAGAAGGTGCTCGAGGTAGGGGTAGAGCACCTCGCGGGGCACGTCCATGTGGTGGTTGCCGGCGCGCACAAGATCGGCGAACGTCGGCGCAGGGTTGGCAGGGTTGACAGGATCAGCAGTGGTGGCCATGGTGGATCGGGTGTGGAGTGGAACAAGCGTGGGGCGGAGGAGACGGGCCGCCGCCGTTTATATAGCGCTGGACGAGGGCCCGGCCGGCGGAGCGAGCGTGGGGGGCACACACTTGCAGCACGCATGATTGCGCGGGGAAGCGTGGGGGATAAGGTCCGGCTCGCCAAAAACGGGAAACCGATGCGGCATCAAACCTTGACTTGTGCGGCAGCGTGCATAATCTCGCATGGGCGAGCAACGGAGGACAGCCGCCGGCGGGTCGGCGGGTCGGCGGGTCGGCGGGTCGGCGGGCCGGCGGGCCCGGAACCGGGGGTGCACATCATCCCGGCGAGCGCGCCGCCGCCCCGGCGAGCTGCCGCGCTCTTCCCGCATGGCCCCGCAGCACTTGACTCCGCCCGCACCCGCACACCCGCACACCCGCACACCGTAAGCCTGCACCTAACACCGCGTCCTGCACACACTTGCACGCACGTGTTCTCCTGCACCGACTAAAAGTCCTACACGCGCCACGTGCACCCGCAGCTGCATGCGTCTGCCCCTCGCATGCGGGCGAGGCTTGCGCGCCCGAGTCCCTGGCGGCTTGGCGTGCCTGGTGCGTCTGGCGGGCCTCCCGCCGCCTCTGGCGGGCCTTCCGCCGCCTCCGGCGCGCCTCCCGCCGCCCAGCCCGCCCGCCGCTGCCCCGTGGCCCCCGCGCCCCCGCGCCGGCACTCGCAGCCGACGCACCGTAACCTCTAACACCGATATCCTCCGGCGTGCAGATCCGCCGGCCAAACACGCTGCCCATAAACGCGGCCTCTCACTGGCTGAAAGGCAACCCTGGCGCGCCGTCGGCAATTCCCATATAACCCCCGCCGCCCCGCCGTCTCCCTGCTCCGCCGCCCCCTCCATGCCGTCTCTCCACCGCATCCTCTCTCTTGCTGCCTTCACCGCGTCGTTGCTGCTGGCCGGCGAGGCCCCCACCGTGTCGGACTCGCCCGCAGGTGCCCTGCTCGCGGCCCTGTTCCCGCAGGGCGGCTCTGCCCTGGTCGAGGGCACCGTCGTCTTCTCCGCGTTGGACAACGGCCAGGTGCTGGTGGCGGTCAACGTCAGCGGGTTGCCGACGACCGGCGGACCGTTCACGTACCACATCCACGAGGCTCCGGTGCCGCAGAACGGCTCGTGCCTCGCCACCGGCGGCCACTTCAACCCCTATGGCGGCGTGCCCTGCAAGAACGCCTCCTCGTACGCCGAGTGCGAGGTGGGCGACTTGGCAGGCCACTGGGGCGCCATCAACTCCACGTCGCTCTCCACGACGTACGTCGACCCGTACCTCCTGTTGAACCCGGACTCCAAGTCCAGCCCGTACGGCTTGAGCATCGTGATCCACTTTGCCAACACGACGCGGCTTGCGTGCGCAAACCTCAAGGCCGCGTCCAACGGCTCGTCCAACGGCACGGTGCTGTCGCTGGCAGCGCTGTCGCTGACCGCCAACGGGGCCGCTGCCGCCGGCGTCTCCGCCACCGGTGCCGCCGTGTTGGCGGGCTTTGTCGCCATGCTCTTGTAGACGCCGCGCCGCAGCCCCGAACGGGCACCTGCCCGATCGGGAAATACAATGCAGCCACCGCGACCACGCTCTTGTTCGCAGTGCGCCATGCTGGCCCTCGCCCTCCCGCTCCTGCTCGTGTTCGGGGGGTGCTGCAGCAACGTGTTCACGCTCGAGGCGCTCGTGGCGGAGGCGCTGCTCACGACGCTCGTGACGTTCGCGCAGTGCGCGTGCATCGCCGCGGAGGGGTACGCGCGGCACTTTTCGCGGGCGCACCCGGAGCGGCTCTTTGTGCGGCCCACGGCGGTCCCGGTGCGCGTGTGGTGCGTGAGCGTGGTGCTCTTGTTCGTGTCGTCGAACCTCAACAACGCCGTGTTCCGGTGGGGCGTGAGCGTGCCGGTGCACATCGTGGCGCGGTCGTCGTCGACAGCGGTGACGATGGCGGTGGGGTTTGCGTGCGGCCGGCGGTACCGGCGGCGGCAGGTGGTGGGGACGCTCGTGTTGACGTGCGGCGCGGTGGTGGTGATGCTCTCGCAGAGCCAGCCCACCGCGGCGGCGACACCGCTGCCGCACTTCTGGACGGGGATTGCGCTCTTGGCGGTGGCGCTGGTGCTCGGGGCCGCGATGGGGCTTTACAACGAGGGGGTGTACGCGCGGTACGGCCCGCACTGGCAGGAGGGGTTCTTTTACCAGCACGTGCTCTCGTTGCCGATGTACGCCGTGCTCGCGCCGGCGCTCCGACAGGAGATGGGGGCGGTGGTGCGCGGCGGGCGGTGGGCGGCGTTGATGCTCGGTGCCAACTGCGCAACGCAGTACGTGTGCGTGCGCGGGGTGAGCATGTTGGCGGGCCAGGCGCTGGCGGTGACGGTGCACGTGGTGTTGCTTCTCCGGCGGTTCGTGAGCTTGGGGGTGAGCATGTACTGGTTCGGGAACCGGTTGGGGCTCCAGGGGTGGGTCGGGGTGGCGATGGTGGGCGTGGGGACGGTGGTGTACGGCGGCGGGCGGGAGAAGGCGGCCGAGCCGCGGCGGCCCAAGAAGAAGACGGAGTAGGCGGGGGCGCAGCGGGGGCGCCCGGCAGGCACAGAAGCAGGTCCGGCCAGGCGCCGCGCCGCGAGCAAATTACACCCCACACGGCAACCGGCGCCCGCCGGCGAGCACGTTCGGCCGGTTCGAGCGAGACAGGGCGCGTGTGCACGGGTGCGTGTGCACGGGTGCGTGGCGCTGCAGCGCACCCCTCGGAGATGTCGGTGTTGCTGCATGCTGTCGCGGAGCAGGCGTTCGCAGCTGCGGACTCGAGTTGCGAGCGTGCCCCAGCCGTGCCCGCGCTTCTCTTGCGAGCAAGACCCCCCTGACGCGATGGCAAACACACAGCTCCCGGCCGGGGTGGCCAAGCCGGCGCCCGTGCAGCCGGCGGCGCCCATCACGCGGATTCTGATCTCCAAGGAGTGGGTGCTTCCGCCGCGGCCCAAGCCGGGCCGCAAGCCGGCGGAGGACACGCCGGCGAGCAAGCGCAAGGCGCAGAACCGGCAGGCGCAGCGGGCGTTCCGCGAGCGGCGCGCGACCCGCGTCCAGGAGCTCGAGGCGCAGCTCCTCGAGCAGGAGCGCGCGCGCGACGCCAAAGAGGTGGCGCTTCTCAACGTGATCCAGCAGCTCCGTGCGGAGAACCAGCAGTTGGTGCAGACACTCGGCAGGCGCGGGTCGCCGGCGCCGGTGCCCGAGGCTGCGGGCACGGCGTCGTACCAGCAGATTTCGCCGGCGCCGAGCCCGGGAACGAGCGCGTCGCCGCCGGACTGCGGGGCGTGCCAGAAGGACGCGTGCATCTGCCTGGCGATTGGGGTGGTGCCGGGGGCAGCAGCGCATCCGGCGGCGCACCCGGCGGCGCACCCGGCGGCGCACCCGGTGACAACCGCGGACCTCCACGCAGTGCTGTCGTTGACGACGATGGCACGGAGCGAGGCGCCGTTGCGAGAGGGAACCGGAGCAAGACAGGCACACATGGACTGCGGGTTCTGCACGGACGACACGCCGTGCGTGTGCCGCGACGGGGGCGAGGCGGTGGAGGCAGCGGCGGTGGAGGCGACGGCAGTGCCAGTGCAGTTGCCGGTGCCGTTGGTGCGGCGGTTGCCGCGGGTGGAGTTCGAGGTGGGGGGCGGGGCGGTGCCGTTGCGGCGGCCGCAGCCGACACCCAGCACGCTCGCGGAGCGGCAGCAGAAGCTCGACCTGCTCCTCAAGACACCCGGGTGCACGGGGAACCCGGGGACGTGTTTCACGTGCCAGCGGGACCCGATGTCGACGCTCTTCTGCACTACGATTGCGTCCAAGAGCGGCAGCAGGCCGATTGCGGCCAAGGGCGTGGCGGAGCCAGGCGACCCGACGTTGGCGCAGGAGTTCATGGCGGTGGTGGAGCAGGCGGGGACGCAGCCGCCGTCGCGGCACGGGCTGGCGGTGGACCTCGTGGCGAGCGCCACGGTGCTGGAGTCCGGCGTGTTCATCCCGATCCCGGACGCGTACCGGACGCTCCTGCGACACCTGCGGTTCCGGCAGATGGACTTCAACGACATGGTCGGGCGCTTGCACACCCGCGGCATGCAGGTGGAGGTGGGCAGCGTGGCCAAGCTCCTCCGCGAGATGGACCGCCAGTTGTACAACTAGGGCGCGTGCCCGCAACAAGAAACGGCGCCCGCAACGACGCACACGACGCACGGCGTAGGCTTTCATGCACGAGGTCATCGCCAGCCCCACAACGCACGTGCAGGCGCCCGGACTCTCCCCAGGCGCACGGCTGCTTCTGCGAGCACAGCGCACCATGTACCTTCCGCTTGCCGTGTGGTCGCTCATTCCGTGGATGGAGGCGCCCATGACGGCGCCCGCACCGGCGCCCGCGCCGCACCTCGCCGCCGCCAGCCTGCCGCGCCCCGCCGGCGCCCCGCCACCGCTCGTGCTCTGGCACGGGCTCGGCGACGCGTGCCAGAGCGAGGGCATGGAGCGCGTGGCCGCCCTTCTCCGGGACACGCTCCCCGGGGTGTACGTGCGCCTGGTGTGCGTGGCGGAGGACCCGCAGCACGACGCGGACGCGGGGTTGCTGGGGGACGTGGTGGCGCAGGTCGCGGACGTGTGCCGGCAGCTCGCGGCCGACCCGGCGCTCGCGCACGGGTTCAACGCATTGGGGTTTTCGCAGGGCGGGGTGTTCCTCCGCGGCGTGGTGGAAATGTGCGAGGCGGTGGAGGTGCGCACGCTCGTCACCTTCGGGTCGCCGCACCTCGGCGCCGCAGACCTCCCGACGAGCCACTGCGGCGCGTGGGACTGGGCGTGCCGCCAGCGCGACCGTCTCCTCAAAGCACAGGTGTGGCACGAGGCGGTGCAGCACCTGGTGGTGCCGGCGCAGTACTTCCGCACGTGGACGGCGGACTACGACCAGTACCTCGCACACCTGCACTTTCTCGCGCAGCTCAACTCGGAGCGCACGCACGCCAACCTGAGCCGGTACGCAGAGCGGGTGCTGCGGCTCGCGCAGCTCGTGCTTGTCATGTTCGACCGCGACACGGTGCTCCGGCCCAAGGAGCTGGCGTGGGTGATGGGCGACACGGACGCCAGCGGCGAGATGCTCCGCTTCGAGGACACGGTCGTGTACCGCAACGACACGTTCGGGCTCCGGCGGTTGCACAGCGCCGGCCGTGTCGCCTTCCACACGGTCGACGACGAACACATGCGCTTCAGCGACGACTTCTTGTGCAAGATTGCCCGCACCTACTTGAGCTAGGCCTGTCTATACGTCTGCTCCGCAGCGCCAGTGCACAGCGCGCGCCGCGTCACGCCACGGCCCCGCGGAGCTCCACCTGGCTCCGTTCCACAAACACCGGCTCGCTCGTGGTGTCAAAGGGGTTTGTGGGGTAGCGCGGGTTCACCACCCACCGGGCGCCGTCCGCGCCGTCTGCGCCGTCCGCGCCGTCCGCGCCGTCCGCGCCGTCCAGCTCCTCGACCGAAAGATCCACCCGCGCGTGCTCCCCACCGGCAAGCCACCACTTGTTTGCGTCCAGCAGCGGCGGCGGGAGCCCGTGCCGGAGCGTCTGTCCCGCCATCTCCCCAAAGTGCTTCTCAAAGTACTGCGCCCGGAACAGCGGCTCGAGCACCTCGCGCCGCCGTCGCTCGTACAACTCGCCGCTCACCTCGCTCCGCCGCACCCCGTCGATCACGCTCACCCGCGCCGTAAACACCCCGTACACCGGCTTGTGGTCCGAAAACACAAACTGCGGCGCCAGCCCGTACGCCTCCAGCCGCAACTCGCTTCCGTTGCGCGCCACGCTCACGATCCGGTCGCACCACGCCGGCACCCGCTGCTTCTCCAGCGTGTCGTACTGCTGCGTGCCCTTGTCGAACTTGTACGTCGGCGCAAACGCAATCTCCGCCTCGTTGAAGAACGGGAACAGCTCCCCCGAGCTCATCTGCTCGTTGAGCTGGTCGTGCTCAAAAAGCCGCCCCCACTCCCCCGCCGCCACCAACCGCCGCACCTCTTCGTTCGGAAGCTCGATCCGGTAGTTGAAGTCCCCGAACCAGAGCACAATGTCGTGGTCCCGCACCCGCGCGTTCCGCTGGAACCGCAACCCGTCCGCGAGCGCCTTGTAGTGGATGTGCCGCTCTGCCAGGTTGCCGAGGCCCGCCGCAAGGTGCAGCGTCACACAGCAGATCCGCGTCCCGCTGTACCGGAACAGCACCGCCACCCCGCCCTTGTTCGACGCCATCCCGCCAAACCCTGTCTTGAGCACCGATCCCTCCACGTTCGTGATCTTGTCCATCTGCAGCCGCCGGGCAAACACAAGGAGAAGAAGCCCGCCGAGCTGCGCGTCCCAGAGAAGCGAGTACGGTGCCAGCAGGGACGCCGCCCCCTCGCCGGGCGGCCGCCGCCGTGACGGGCTCGGCCCCCGCAGCAGCGCCGCCAGCGGCACCTGGAGCTCCGCGTTCGGCGCGGAGCCCGGCGCGGCGCTCAGCACCCCCGCCGGCGGGGTGGGAGAAGCCCCGCCCGTCGCCTCCAGCAACGCCGCAAGAAGCTTCTCCCCCCAGAACCGCCGCACGCTGTCGTCCACATTCAACATCTTGCCCGGCTTCAACTCCACCACCTCCTGCAACCCAAACACGCAGATGTCGCTTGTCTCCACCCCCGCCGGAAGCACCCACGACCCCAAGTCCTCCGACGGCCGCTGTGCGTTCACGTTGAACGTGCCCACGTACACCCGGATCTCCTTCTGGCTCGTGAACTTGTCCTTCAGCTTCTCCAACATGGCCGTCACGTAGTCGTGCACCGGGTCGTGGAGCAGCACCTCGAACTGGCCCGCCACCCGCCCAAGCAACTTCTCCACCAGCTGGTAGTGCCGGATCTTGGGCAGATGGTCCGCCACCGGGTCCACGAGGTACCGCTTTGCAAGCATCCCCACCAGCGTCGTCTTCGACCCCGACGCCTGCTTCGTCCCCAGCGCCTTGCCCGGCGCCGCCACCTGGCTCGGCGCCATGTACGACGCCAGCTGCGCCGCGAGCTCCTCGTGGTTCCGCGTCCACACGCGCTCAAACACCGCGTCGAGCGACGTCCCCAGCGTGTCCGAGTAGTCCACGCTCGTGTGTGTGTCGGCAAACGCCAACGCCATCACGCGCCGCGCAATGAGCCGTTCCACCGCGTCCGCCCGCTCGAGATCGTTGCAGCTCACCCGGAACACCCCCATCTGCCGCCCGATCGGCTCCCCGTACCCGGTGTCGAAAAAGAACGCTCCGTAGTTGACAATCGTCGAGTCCACCTGCCGCACCACCGCGTCCCCCCGGAGCATCCGCAGCACGCTCCCGTGGAGCTCCAACTCCTGGAACCGCACCCCCATCTCCGGCGGAAGCTCCCGCACGTACTCCTGGTACCGGAGCACCATTTCCAGCAAGTGCCGGTCTGTGTGGATGTGGAGCACGTGCACGTCGCGGAACTGGGCGTGGAGAATCTCAAAGTGCGCCGCAAGCAGCTGTTGGAGCACGTCCGGCAGCCGTCGAAAGTCCACCCGCGGCCGCCGGTCCACCAAGTGCTTCCCCGAGTGCGTCTCATACATGAGCGGCACGTCGCCCCGGAGAAGCACGTACAGCATCCGCTCCGACGCCAGCCGGAACACCATCTCCGTCTCCACAAAGTCGGCCGTGTTCCCGGCGTCGTCCAGCCCGTACTCCCCAAACACCGGCCCCTCCCGCATGCAGCTCTGCTTCAGCACAAGCGTGAGCTGCGCCGGCGTCGGCTGGGCTGCCCCCACCTCCCGCACGTTCAGCACCGGCATGCTCACCACACTGCCCCGTGTCACAAGCAACATGAACCCCTCGCCGTCAAACGCCGCGCGCTCCGCCGGCGAGAGCCGCTGCCGGAACCCCATGAGCTCTCGCACCATGAACCGGTTCCAGAGAAACCGCTCCACGTACGGGTTCAGGTCCGCGGCCACGCGCCCCGCCCCCGTCTGTTCGCGCGCCAGCACCAGCGTCGTGATGTCAAAGTCCGGACTGAAGTAGAAGCTCCCGTTGCTCAACAACCGCTTCACCGCCTGGCACGGGAGCTGGTGCTTGCCGTCCTTCGCGTCCTCGTCCCGCGCGTCCTCGCCCTCCGAGTCGGTCTGCTCCTGCGGCGGCACGCGTCGCGACTTGAGCGGCTCCTTGGCCGTGTTGTCCCGTCGCAGCTGCGGCACCGGAATCGTCTCCACGTCCCACCGGCTGCTGTCGAGGCAGTGGAACTCCACGTCTCCCACCGCGTAGATGGTTTCGTTGGCCCCCACCTTGCCCGCCTCCGCCGCCTTGGTCACCACCCCAAGAAACACGTGGTTCTTGAGGTGGAGCAACCCCAAGAACCCGCGCACCCGCGCCACCTCCACGAACCCCAGGTCTGCCGGCCGCCCCTCCACCCGGCTGAAGCTCACGAGGCACATTGGCCGCTGCGCCGTCGAGTGCCGCCGCCGCCGCCGCCGCACCTCCTGCGGCGGTGCCATGAACATGAGCATCCAGTCGCTCGCCACGAGCGCGAGCTGCCGCTGGCCCTGCTGCTTGCGGACAAAAAGACGCATGGGCCGGAGCCGAGTGTCGCGGGTGCGGAATCACATGCGATGCCGTGACGTCACCGCGCGCCGTCGGTTCGGCCACGCCGCTTTTAGCCACGCCGTTTGCATGCCGCGCCGGTCGCTCGGCGGCCTCCGCGGGCCCATGGCTGCTCCGCCCGTGCATTCTACGCCTCGATCCCCAACTCCTCGAGCATCCCCTCGAGCCGCGCCATCTCCTCCGTGTAGCGCACCACGTCCTCCGCCGCGCCCACCGGCCCCTCCACCGCGAGCTCCGTCGGGTTGAGCACGCCAAACACCCGGTCCGCGTGCTTCCCGCTCGCCATGCTTGCATCCTCCACCACGTACTTGCGCGAGAGGTAGTACCGGATGTCGTCCACGAGCTCCACCGTGTCCGTCTCCTGCCGCTCCGAGATGCGCCCCGCGCTCTCCACCACCAACTCCCGGAACTCTGCCTGCCCCACGTGCTCCACAAGCCGCTCCGCAAGCTGCTGCGCCACAAACTGCTCCAACCGCTCGCTCCGCGTGTCCCACGCAAGACGGAGAAGCGCGTAGACCGGGTGCCGCTCCAAGAACCGCGGGTCCTTTTCCACCGCCTCCATGATGGCCACCCCGGCCAACGTCTTGAGCCGCGGCACCATGAGCATCTCTGCCGCCTCGAGAACCGCCACCGCCACGCCGGCCGCCACCTCCACCTCGTCGTAGTACAAGTACTGCAACACCACCTCCGCCACTGCCGCCAGGTCCACCGGGAGCAGCACCACCGGGAGTGCTTGCGGCTCCTGCGAGTGCTCGGCAAACAGAAAGTACGTGGCAAAGTACTCCAGCCGTTCGAGCACTGCGCGGTGCGCCGGGTAGAAGACCGCACACTTGTCGTCGCCCACCGCAAGCACCACGTCGGGGAATGCGCCTGATGCCGCAAACGTGCTCCGCGCGTCCGGCGGGAGAAGCGGTTCGAGCAGCGGCACAAAGTCCGAGCTCTCCAGACGCGAGTCTTCCGGTTCGGTGTCGTCGCCAGTGTCGGCGTCGTCGCCGGTGTCGACGTCGTCGCCGGCATCGTCGTCGCCGTTGCCGTCCCCCGCATACGCCACCTCCCGCCGCCCTCCCACCACCTGCGTGTGGCAGAGCGTCCGCAACTGCGCCCGCGCCGTCTCCACCGCCGCACGCATCCACCCCACCTCCCGCTGGTGCCGCTCTGGCGCGCCGAGCGACGCGTCATCGTCGGTCAACCACAGCTTGAGCTGCGGCACCCCCCACTCATCCACCGCCGCCCGGCACGCCTCCCGGTCCCCTGGTGCAAGCGGGAGGTGTGGCCGGAGATACACGTGCCGCACAAGCGCCGCAAGCACCGGCGGCGGAAGCTCGCTGTGCACCACCTCCGCCGGCACGAGCGACGTGCGGGCGGCAAGAAGAAACCGGTGCACGTGTAGCGTCGACTGCGCCCCATCGAGCACCATGTCGCTGGACCGGCGTCCCAGCGGGTCCAACAACAGCAGGAGGTGCGCCACAAACGGCTGCGACATCTCCACCAGCTTGGACACGCCGTGCTGCACCAACAAGACGCGGATCTCGTCCGTCAACGCGCCGTACACGCACCGCGCGCCCTGGAACGTATCGCGGTCGCACACTGCGCCCGCGCGCTCAAGGAGAAGGCGCACAATGCCAATGTGGCCGCACATGGAGGCGAGGATGAGCGGCGAGTAGTCCCACTCGTCCACCATGTTGACGTCGACGCCGGTGGAGATGAGCCGGTCGGCCTCCTCAAGCGCACCGGTGCGGCACGCCATGCAGAGCGCGCGGAACTCCGGCAGCACGGCAGACAGCATGGCGGACGGCTCGGCAGACAGCATGGCGGACGGCTCGGCGGCGGTGCACGGGTGTGTGGCGGCGCGGGTCGTGCGGCGCCCGGGCGGCGCGTGCAGACCCTGGCAACGTGGCAGGACGGGGCGCCCCATGCGTTTCTCGTTTGTTGCCGCCGTGGCGGCGTTTGTGGGGTCGGCTGTGGCTGCGTCGGGGGCGGAGCCGAACCTCGAGGACATCTTCACCCCGCTGCGCCGCGCGCTCGAGCTCGACGTGCAGTACACGGTCGACGGCCACGAGGAGGCCGGCGAGAACCTGGTGCTCGACATGTACAACGGGGAGCGGTTCACGTTGCGCTACGTGTTTGGCAACAACGAGCCGGAGACGATCCAGGTGGTGGGCGTGGGCGGCGCGATCCGCGACCCCGCGACGTACGAGGTGCTTGCGAACATCACCGACAAGCCGCTCGGCCCGCTCGCGGTGGACGCGGGCACGCTGCAGCAGTTCACGCAGGGGTTGGACCCGGACATGACGCCCGGGCGCTACGTCGTCACGCCGGTGGTGTACGTGTGGCACCAGGACCTGTTGGTGCTGGTGCCGGTGCGGCCGCAGTTCGTGGAGGCGGTGCCGCTGCTGGTGCTGTGGTTCGACCCGCAGGTGTTGACGGTGGTGGCGTTCTTGGCGGCGGTCGCGGGCGGCGTGGGCTACAGCGTGCGCGGCCGCCTCGCGCCGGCGCCCCGCAAGCAGGCGCCTGCGAAACGCGCGCCCGCTGCCGGCACGCAGCTGTTTTTGCCTGCACAGTACGCCAAGAAGACGCAGTAGAGCTTTCGCAATGAACGGCGCCATGCGGGCACTCCGGACGGACGGCGAGGCGTGGGAGGAGCGCGACTTGGCGGCGATGCCGGCGCTCGAGTTGGACGCGGTGCACCGCCAGATCGTGGCGCGCTTGCACGAGCTCGGACGCGAGTTGGAGGCGGCGGGCGCCACCATGGAGACGCCGTTGGTGCTGCCGGACGGCTTTCCGCGGAGCGACTTGGACGTGGTGCAGGTGCGCTTGTTGCGGCGGGCCGTGGTGCGCGTGCGCAACGACTTGGCGCGCGTGGAGGCCTTGTTGGCGGCGCGCGTGTTGCTGGGCACGGGCGCGGGAACCGGCGCGGGCGCGGACGGCGCGGGCGCGGACGGCGCGGCGATCCCGTTCGCGCGTGTGGGCGAGGTGGCGGCGGGGAGCCCCGCGGCGGAGGCCGGCTTGGCGGTCGGCGACATGGTGGTGCGTGTTGGAGGCGCGCGCGGGATGGAGGCCATGGCGGCGGCGGTGCGCGCGGCGGTCGGCGGCGCGCTCGCGTGGGAGGTGGTGCGCGCGGGCGAGGCGGCGCGGGTGGAGGTGCGGCCGGCGGGGTGGGCCGGCAGCGGTGTATTGGGGGCCCGTGTCGACCGGGCGTAGACTAGAGCGCTACCCGCCGTGGAGGGTGCTGGTGAAGGCCACGACGTCGCCGGGCGCCAACACGCACGCCTCCTCGCCCTCCAACTCCCAGTCGCAGTCGTTCACCAACACCAAGATGCCTGGGCGCACCAGCGCGCCCTCGAGAAACACCAGGCGGCCCTGGGCGTCGAGCCGCTCGCCGAGCACGCGCACAAGCTCGCCCGCGGTGGCGCCCTCCGCAAGCGCCACCTCCGTGGCGCGCGTGCCGAACACGGCATCCAACCCGCCGAGAAACTGCACCGTGATCGCCATGGTCTGGACTCGGGGCTGGCTCGGGGCTGACTCGGTGATGACTCGGTGCTGACTCGGTGCCGGCGCGCACAATGCGGCGGATTCAGTCATCGCGGCTCCGTGCGGCTTTGTGCGGGTTATCAGTCGGCTGGTTCCTGCCCGCGTGTTCCCCTCCGCGTGCCCCCCCTCCGCGTGTCCCTACCCTCGCCCCGCTCGACCCCCCACGATGACCTCCCTGATCGACCATGCCGGCGCGGTGGCCGCCGAGTTCCGCAGCGACACCTTCACGAACCCGACCCCGTCGGTGCTTGCCGCCGCGACTGCGTTCGCCGCGGGCACGACGCTTGGCGACGCCGTGTACAACGAGGACCAGGCAACACTCGCGCTCGAGGCCAAGGTGGCGGCGCTCACCGGCAAGCCCGCCGCGTTGTTCTGCGTGCTGGGCACGTTGCTGAACCAGATTGCGCTCCGCGCGCACCTCCACCAGCCGCCGCACCTGGTCTTGTGCGACTTCCGCGCGCACGTGTACTCGTCGGAGGCCGGCGGGCTTGCCACCTTGTCGCAGGCGATGGTGACGCCGGTGCACCCCGCCAACGGCATCTACGTCACGCTCGAGGACGTTGCGGCGAACTACACGCCCGACGACGGCGACATCCACGGCGCGCCGACCAAGGTGGTGCTGTTGGAGAACACGTGCAACGGCGTGGTGACGCCGCTCGCGGAGGTGCAGCGGATTGCGCGGTGGTGCCGCGACCACGACATCCGGCTCCACTGCGACGGAGCGCGCTTGTGGAACGCGAGCGTGGCGACGGGCGTGCTGATGGCGGAGTGGTGTGCGCCGTTCGACCTGGTGCTGTTGTGCTTGCTGAAGCTGTTGGGCGCGCCGATCGGACTGGTGTTGGTGGGCGAGACGGCGCTCATCCGCAAGGCGAACCACTTCAAGAAGCAGAACGGCGGCGGGATTCGCCAGCTGGGGCTCCTTGCGAACATGGCGGCGGCGGCCATCGACGAGAACTTTGGGCGGTTGGCGGTGCTGCACCGCCACGCCGCGGACATGGCGGCGTGGTGCGAGCAGCACGGGATTCCGTTGTTGTACCCGGTGCAGCTGAGCTTTGTCTTTATCGACGCCGCCAAGGCGCAGATGCTGCCGGCGGTGTTGGTGGAGTGCGGGCGCAAGCACGGCGTGCGCTTGATGGGGCCGCGGATCGCGTACCACTTCCAGAACTCGGACGCAGCGTGCGACGCCCTCAAGCAGGCGGTGCTCGAGGCGTTCCAGGAGGCCCAGGCACACCCGCACGTCCCCGACGGGCCGCTCCAGATGTACCCGCCGGTCAAGTAGCACCCGCTGGACGCGGCGGTGTCGCCGGGCACGGCGGCACAGCAGAATTATACGCGGTAAACCTGGAGCACCCGGCGGCTCTTCTCCCCCGGCCTGCTCGAGGGCCAAGGGCGCCGTTGCCGGCGCAGGCTGCAGCGTGGCGGGAAGAGGGCAGGGGGCGGGCGTGGGCGGGTGCGACTGGGCTGTTTGTGGATGGATTCTGCGCGGCGGCTGGGCCCGGGTACGAGCATACGAGTCTTCTGCCACGGCGGTGCTTCGCCATGGCAGAAGATAGAGGCAGCCGGGAGGGTATAAAGCACGCAGTCCCCCCTCCTGGCCCTCCATCCCCAGACCGCTCTCCCAATGTCTCTCGTGCTTGCCGGCTCCAAGTTTGTGCTCGCCGTTGTTGGCGCCGTGGCCACCGTGCTCGACGCCGTGCTCTGCCCGGTGCCCTGCACCGCGGACGAGTGCGCACCGCTTCTCCCGCGGCTCCCCGTCGCCGAGCAGCCGGAGGGTCGCACTGCGCTGTGCTGCCCGTGTGCCAGAACACCCGTCGCAAACACGCTCCCCCTGGCGTTCTTCTCGGCGGGCATTCCCCGGGCCACGCCGTCTGTTCCCGCGGTTCCGACCGCGCCGTCCGTTTCTGTGGCTCCGCCTGCGCCGCCTGTCCTCGCGACCCGCCCCCGACTCTTGATCGCGCTTCCCGGCTGGCCCCTCCAGCGGAAGACTGCCCTTGCGCCTCCCGCATCCACCGCCTCCCCCCGGCCCGCCCCCGCCCTGGTGAAGCTGGTGCTCCGCGCGCATAGAACCCCCGCCGCCAAGCAGCCGCGGATGCGCCCCATGCCCCCGCGCAAGCGCTGCCGCGTGCTCCTTGTCGACGACTGCGACGCCAGCACACCTGCCGCTCTCCACGCTCCGCGCTCTCCGCTGCCGCCCGCCCTCGTTCCCGATGCCGGCCTGGATCCCGAGTCCGTGCCCACCACGCCCGAGCCGGAGGCTATCTCCCGCGAGCCCAAGTCTGCCGTGCGTGCCCCCAGAGCGTGCGTCGCCGCCCGCCCCGCCCCGCTCCTGCCCGCTGCGCCCGCCACTGAGTGTGCGGTGGCGCTGCCCGCAGACGCCGCCGGCGTGGCGGCGCGCGCCGCGATCCGCCGCCACCTCCACGACCTCGTGATGGGCCACGCACATGTGCCGGCTGCCGAGAAGCTCGAGTGGCGTGACACGTTTCTCCCGCAGGGCTTTCCGCCGCGGCCAATCGCCGAGGCGCAGTGGGCGGCGCACGAGCTCCTCCAGCGGTGGGCCGTGCCTGGTGCACACGCCATGACATACGAGGAGGCGCGGTTCGCGCGCCTCCGCTCGTGGGGGTACGCCGCGACGCCGCGCTTGTCCAGAGACGTGCGGCGGATGGCGTACGACGCACACATGCTCACGCCGCCCCCGGAGGGCGCTCACGAGCCCGCAGGCGTGCCGGCGTGGGACGGGCTGCACTGCTGGGTGCCGGGGTCCACGGCCGCTCCGTACGCAGACTTCGAGACGGCACACGGCCCGTTGCCGTACCGCTAGACCAATACACGGACATAGCGGCCCCCGGGACGGCGCTGCCCTCGCTGCCACCCCGCACTGCCACCCCGCACTGCCAAGCAGCCCTGTGGCATGACTGCAGACTCACGGGGCTGAGCAAGGCGTCCGGCTACGTGCGCGCATGTGCCGGCCTGCCTGAGGCGCACGTTGCCATGCTTGTGGGGCTTCCCCGCTCCCAAGCGAGCCGTCCCACGGCACCGCCGCATGTGCGTCGCCGCCCGCACCGGTCCGGCACCGGAAAACCAGCCTGCCGCCCACGCACCATGACGCCGTACCGCCGGAGCTGCATGCACACGCAGTGGCAACCGCGGCAGCCTTGCTGCGACCGGCCGACGTTCGCCGCGGGCGTGCTGCACCACACCCACGACTGGCCCGGCGCGTGCCAGGTGCCGTCCAGAGGCTGCAGGAGAGATCGGCGCGCCCGCATAGTCTTGCATCGCTCTTCGGCTCAGCTTTCCCGACTCCGAGACGGAAACGCCGCGGCGCGCTCTGCCAACAGCCCCGCCGCGCCCGCCGCGCCCGCCGCGCGCA
>JAJMSD010000168.1:0-16696 GCA_030558265.1 [Candida] pseudocylindracea
CCCGGCAGCGCCCCGGCAGCGCTCCGGCAGCGCCCCGGCGGCACCCCGACGACAGCGGCTCCGCGAGGAGCCTGGCCGCGGCGCGCAAGGTTGCGGGTGTGGACGCTGAGCCGCGGGATAGCCGCCTGGCAGGAGCGGGGCGCGTGGGCCGACGGCTGGCCGCCTGGTCCTTTGTTCCACGCGGGCGGGCAGCGGGCGGGCTTCCGCGCAGTGCGCGGCGGCCGGGCGCCCCCTGCGGCCGCCTCCGGCTGACGCCGCGCGCGGGCCGGGACGCGGTGGAAGCGTGGAAGAGGAGGAGGGAGCTGCGGGGAGCTGCGGGGAGCTGCACGCCGGCGATCACCGGACGCTGTGAGTCTGAGATAGTGTCCCGTGCATGCACTGTGGGCTGCAGACGCATGCGTGCTAGTCGTGTAGGCATGCACTGTGACCGAGCGTGCGCGCGTGCGTCCATGCACGGGTATTGATCCAGCAGGGTGCAGCGGTTGCGCGGCATGCAGGCGCATGCAGACGCAGCCGTGTCCGGCACCGAGAGCGCGCGGACCGCTGCTGGCGGGGCGGCGGGATACGGACCGCTGCACGAGTGCTGCGCGTGGCGGTGCAAACGAGCGGCACGATCCCTTGTCCGCAGAACAATGCACGCGCATGTACGTCACTAGCATCCCGTGCAGCACGCACATGTCCAGATGCAGCGCTGCAATGCGAGGGGAGCGGGACCGCATGCACGCAGGAGCCCCGGGCTGGAGCGTGGGAGATTCGCCATCTGGACTGTGCCGCATCCCAGCGCCCGCCGCGTGTATAAATATACACCGTCCCCGGCCCGCTGCCACACCCACGACGACCCGCTCGGTGCCTGGCAGACTCTCGCTCGACCCGCTCCCTCCCGTCGCTCCCCGCAGCCTCCACACCGATACCTCCTGCACACACCCCTCCGATGGAGACTCTCGCCATGAACAGTGCCTTCGACCTCGACGCTGACTACACGGCCCTCCCCGGCCTGTTCGACCTGAACACATACATGCCGCCGGCGTACATGTTCCTGCCGGCCGCGGCGGTGCCCCCGAGCACGCAGTACGCGGTCGTGCCGGCGCAGGACCCGATGGTGGCGCCGCTGCCGCTCGGCGCGGACGGCTTGCTGATGGGCTACCACGTGCCGGCGCCGCAGGTGCTGCCGATGGAGCTTGTGCGGCCGCACAGCGAGCTGTCGGGCTCGGGCTACGCCTACGACCAGTCCGCGTACACACACGTCGTGGGCATGGGCCAGGCGTACCCGCTGCAGATGCACATGGGCTTGGCCAACTACACACACCTCGCGCACGACGACGGGGTGCTGGACGTGCTGGAGTTGCTGGACGTGCTGATGCCCCTGTTCCCGCACGCCACGACGATTGCCGGCTACGCGACGCCGCTGCTGCTGCCCATTCTGGCGGTCAAGCGCGACGGCGAGCACGCGTTGGCGCACGCCATGGGCTTCATGATGCCCGCGGTGCACCTGGGCTTTGGCCAGCCCACGGTGATTGCGCCGCGCACCAAGCAGATGGGCCTGCGCTGCGGCGTGTGCAAGAAGTTCATCCGCCGCGACATGTCGCGCCACATGCGCACGCACGAGGCGGTGCTGCGCTTCCAGTGCCACTTCCTGCTGACGCGGTGCCTGCACAAGACGCACCAGTTCAACCGGCCCTACGACTACAAGAAGCACCTCCTCAACATGCACTTCCAGTTCTTGGACCCGCAGGTGAAGAAGATGCACAACTTGAACGAGAAGTTGCCGCACGCCGGCAAGTGCGCGTGCGACCTGCAGCGGGTGTTCAACGCCCGCGAGTGGTTGGACCACCACATCCTCACGAGCGACCGCCTGAAGCAGTGCGTCTTGCTACGCGAGGAGTAGGCGCGGCGCCAGGGTTTGTATGACTAATGTAAAGCGGGCTTGCAGGTCACTCACGCGTAGGCGGCGCTAGCGCTCGGGGGTTGCGGAGCTAGCGCGCGGCTGCGCCGGCGGACGTGCGCAAAGCTTGCCGTGGGCTCCGCTGCAGCGCCGGCGGGCGCCGGCGGGTGCCGGCAGGCGCTGCTGTGCGGGGGCGGGTCGCGCCGGTGCCTGCGATTGTGGCCAGGTTGCAACGTCCGGAGGTTGCACCGCAGCACCAGGCCCACAATGCCAGACCTTTAGCGTCGGGACAATGCCAGGACAATGCAGACCACAATGCCATTATATTTCTGCGGTGTCAACACAATGCGCTGTGTGCAGGGATTGTTCGCGCACCGGCGGCCGTACAGAACGGCGGGCGCGCCGGCGGCAGCGCCGTGGCCCGGTGCCGCCGGCCGCGGCCCCGTGGGCGGCGCCCGCGCGGGCTGCCGCGGTGGCGCCACTCGCACCCGCGAGCATGTGCGCGGCATTCGGTGCGCAGACGGCGCGGGCCAGCCAGTGCCGTGCCGGCTCTGCAGCGAGAATCGTTACATCCTAATCGGCCACGATCCGCGCCGATTTTCGGCGAACGGCGACACCCGTGGCTCGGCTGGCGCGCGGCACGATTGTCCGGCGCCGGCCGACTAGCAACGGACCGGCGGGAGACGGCCGCGCCGGCACACGCGGCCGCCCCGCCGCCGCCGCCCACGCGCACACGCTGCACCCATGTTCCAGCGCGGCGGGCCAGCCACACGTGACGGCGGCCGCACGGGCGCGCCACAGCAGGCCGCGCCCGCCGGGGCCGCGCCCGGCGGCACAATGGCGCCGGCCCGGAGACGAAGGGTTTGTGCATGATAAGGTTCCGGCGGTGCTCATGCACAACGGGTGGTGCCGAAGGAGGTAAATCGGGGGCTGCGTGGTTCTGTGTCCGGGGGCGGGTGCAGGGGCGGCGGGCGGGCGGCGGCGCGGCCACGTGCTATCGGCGGGCTATCGGGGCGGGCGGTGCCGCGGCGCGCGCGCGGGGCGAGTGGGGCCGGCCTGCAGCGCGGCATGTGGAGCCGAGCGGAGATTGCGGCGGCCGCCGCGGTGCGGTTGCTCCCGTTTGGGACGGCGCGAGCACCGCTCGTGGAGGATTGTCGGTGATTGCCGAGAACAATCCCCCATTGTGTTCTGCGCGGTGGGTGCAAAGGGACGACGGGGTTGCGGGGGGGCGGACGCGGCGGGCGCGACAGGCGCGGCCGGCGATAGACGGACGGCAGAGACGCGGCGAGGCGGGCGCGGGGGCCGCGCACGCGGGGGGTTCCAGGCAGCCAGGCGGGTCTCGTCGTCTTTCCACACGCCGCCGAATTTCAGGTGGATGGGCCTGAGTCGCGGGAGTCTGCAGTGGAGAAAAGCGGATGCGCAGCGCTGTGCGCGGTACCGTGCGGGGCCTTGGCGCGCTGCATGTGGGGCGTGTGACCCACGCGTGCATGCATACAGAGAACGCACATGCAGCGGGTCCGCAGCACACAAGGACGCCCGGCAATGCACGCCGACGCGGGTGCGGCGCACGCTGCCATTCTGGCCCCGCAGCGAAGAGATCCGCGCACATCCGCAACGCACGGCGCGGCACCTGGCCGAGTTTATTTTCCGGTCGCCGCGGTTCTGGGTTTGTCTGTACGCGCCGCGCGCCGCACAACAGCGCAAACGTCATGCGTCCGCAGCAGCCGAGCGTCTGCTGCAGCGCCGATCACGTCGGCCAGATGCAGCGCAAGGTTGGCCGCCGCAGCTCCGTGCCCGCTGAAGGCACGCACACACCCCTGTTGCATTCCTGGCCCGCACACACCAGGCCGCCGCTGCACCTCCGGTGACGCAAGGAGGCCGCGCTGCGGAAGCGCTCTGCGGGCGGCGAGTCAGCTCGGTATACGCCCCGTTGTTGCAGCACGCCTGTTCCGTGTCCGCCCGCGCCGCAAGCATACTTTGTCGGTTAACGCTATCCGTGTCCGCGGGCGATCCGCCGGGTCCCGCGCCCCGCGCCCCGCCCGCTGCCGACGCTCTCGCCGCGCCCATTCCCCCGCCGGGGCAACCCTCGCGTCCCCTTCGGGCAGATCGCCGCGCATACCCGAGACACGTGGTGGTGCCGATCGCGGCGATCCTCATGACGATCTGACGCGCCCCACCTGCGTCTATGCATTGACTCCAGCCCTGCAGCCACCCGAGCAAACACTATCGCACACCCTCGGCGCCCAAAGCGGCACGCGCTCCCGCCGATCGCTGCAGCGCTGTTCTGGACCACCGCGAAGCAGCAGGGTTCTGCAGAGCGGCTAACCCCCGCGCGATTGGCTTTCCAACGCCGCTGTCGTGGTGACGCCGCCCACGTGCAGCCGGCTCCGGGGTTAGCGCAGCGACGGCAAAACACCCCGGCCGCAGCCCGGCCTGGCGGATCGTCTGCCGCCGGCCAGCTAAACCCTGCGGTAGGCCCGCCGGCCGGGCGCGCCGCCCCCGCAGCCCGCGCCGGCGCGTGCCGCTCCTCGCAGCGCCCAGGACCCGCAGCGCGTCCGACGAGCCCCGCCCCGCTGGCCCCCGCCAATCGCGGCTTCCGGAAATCAGCCCGCTGGTTCCAGACGCCAGACCTTCGAGACGTGGTTGTGTCCTTCTGCGCGAGCGCTTATGTAGACCACATGCAGCATGCATCCTGCAGTTCGCTGCGTCCTGCGGCGCGCTGCACCGTCACCCGAGAGACGCATCTCCGTCCTCTGCGGCGCGCCTTTTCCGGCCTGGTTGCCGCTGCACAGCACGCTGCCCGCCCCCACAGCCCGCACCGCCGGCCACCGCACGGCCCGCGCCCGCCCCGCGTAAGGTTTCCCGCCGCACGGGCGCAACCTTGCCAACGGCGCCGCCCCCGCCGCGCGTTGGCACCATGCCGACCCTCGCGGCCCGTATTCGCGCACGCTGGCCGTTCATTCAGGCAAGCACGGACCTCAATGAACGAGACCCCGCTCCGCCCCCCATGCCGGCCTGCTGCACCCCCCGTTTGGCAACCGATTGTGCGGTCTGGCCCCCGCAGCGCGCACAAGGCATCCCGTTTCACCTGCTGTTCCACCGCCTGCTGCAGCGCGCTGCATGCATGTGCCGCCCGACCCACAATCTCCCTCCGCCGGCGTTGCTTCCGGACCCCGAGCGCAAGCCTCCTCGGCGCATGCAGCCCGCCGCCGGCGCTTCCCCGCCCCCGTGGGTCCGCACACGCGCGGCCGTCCGCCGCCGCGCCGCTTGCCGCTCGCCGCCCGCTCCCGCGCGCTTTTTCCCCGCCGGCCGTTTCCGGAAATCGACCTGCCCCAGATCTAGTTCATATCCCGCTGCACGTGCATGCAGGGAGGTGCCCAGCACATGCGGCGCGCGGGGTCGCGGATCCCTGGCCACCAACGGCCGATCGCGACGGCGCCCGCGCGGGCCGTTGGCCGGCCTGCTCGGTGCTGCAGTGCCGCCCACGCAGTGGAACCGCAGACCGAGCAACTATAGACGCTCGCGAGAGGCCCTGCGGAATGGCGCCATCTGGCGCGCCCTGCACGGCACGCTCCGTGCTCCTCATGGGGGGACTGCGACACGGCGCGCCGCCGCAGCTGCCCGCGAGAAAACCACCTGATCGCGGCGCCGTGGCCCGGGCTGCTCACGCCACCGGTTGCCTTCCCCACGCGAGCCGGTCCGGCAGCGCTGCGGGCCACCGTGGTCCGCGGACGCTTGCCGGGCTGTGCGGCGCCCCGGCCGTTTGATGTGCCGCTGCGCGCGCGTCCGTGCGGCGTCCGTGCGGCATCCTGCGGCATCCACGCGTCACGCACAATGCACAAGCACACGTCCATGCGTCGTGCGCTGCATTGCAGCACGTGGAAGCATGCATTGACAGTACTGCAATCCTCCGGCCCGAACTCAGATACGGTGACGTTTGTGGCACCGCCGCAGACCACCCCAGGCCGCCACAGAAACGCTCCCGCGCCCCCACGTCTCCCACACCGCTCGCCGTCCGCAGTCCCGAGCCCCGCGCCCCGTCCGCGCCCCCGCTCCCGCCGTGTCCCCCTGCCGTGCTCCCGCACCGCCGCCAAGCATTGCTCATGCACGGCACCTGTCAACCCCCGCCTGGACCCCTATCCCACGTGGCGCCGCGGCAGCCGAACTCCGGTCGTGTGCCGCGCGCCGCGAGTGCCGTGCCGCTTGGCGGGTGCCGTGCCGCCGGCCGTGCCGCGGGCGCCGTGCCACGCCCGACCCTCCCCGGGCGCCGTGCCCGCTCCTGCACCGGCTCCTGCACCGGCCCGCGCACGGTGTTTGCCTTCCGTGCGCAACACACCCACCGTCGCCCCTCCGTGCGCCACCAATACCACCGTCGCCCTCCGTGCGCGCTAACCACGAGTGCTTGGTCAGCGCGATGCTCATCGGCACCCTCCTGACTAATTCGCGGCGGCCGTGCGGAGAACAAAAGACAAGGTCTCGCACCGCCATGCCGCCCCCCGATACCGCCCCCGGCACCGCCACCGCCAGCACCGCCTCCTTCCCCCCAATGCTTGCCCTGCCTCCGCCCCTGCCCCCCTCCCTCGTCTCCCTCGACCCCCACGAACACCCCCAGCTGCTTCGTCCCTTCCGCAAGTGGACCATTGCCGTCACCCTCCTGCTCACCGCCCTCTGCGCCACCTGCCTCTCGCTGATGTGGCTGATGGCCGGCGACAACATCATGGCCCACTTCCACGTCGGCCACACCGTTGCCACCCTCGGCATCACCATGTACATCTTTGGCCTCGGCCTGGGCCCCATGTTTCTCGGCCCCATCCTGGAGTTCCACGGTCGCAAAATCACCTACATCCTCGGGCTCCTGCTGTCCTTCGCCACCCAGTTCATCACCGCCTTTGCCGACAACCTCGGCGCCATGTTGTTTGGCCGCTTCCTCTCCGGCTTTTGCATCTCCGCCTTCATGCTGGTCGCCGGCGGCTCCTTCACCGACATGTTCGACAAGGACTCCATCGGCATGCCCATGATGATGTTCACGCTCCTGCCCTTCCTCGGCCCCGCCCTCGGGCCCTTGTTCTCCGGCTTCATCAACGAGTACACCGACTTCCGCTGGACCTTCTACGTCGGCATCATCTGGACCTTTGCCATGCTCCTCCTCAACATCATCGTCGTCCCCGAAACCTACGTCCCCGTTCTCGAGGCCCGCAAGGCCCGCCGCCTCGCCGCCGAACACCCCGAAAAGCCCGTCACTCTGCGCTTGGACCAGACCCCACACACCCTCCTCGACTCCACCGTTCTCAGCGCCCGCCGCCCCTTCGGCCTCCTCGCCCGCGACCCCATGATGTTCACCCTCTGCTTCTTCACCGGCCTCAACCTCGCCATCACCTACCTCTTCTTCGTCGCCTTCCCCTACATCTTCCGCACCGTCTACGGCTTTGGCCTCCCTGAGCAGGGCATGCTGTTCCTCGGCTTCATCGTCGGCATGCTCTTGATCTCCCCCGTCGGCAGGCTCAACGACATGCTCTACCGCCGCTTGAGTGCCCGTGCGGGTGCCCCCAAGCCCGAGTTCCGCTTCCCGCTGCTCATCCTCGGCGCCATTGTCCAGCCCATCGGCTTGTTCATCATCGCCTGGACCGCCTACCCGCAGTGCCACTGGATCGGCACCCAGATCGGTGCCGCCCTCTACGGCATCGCCTCATGCCTCATCTTCAACGGTGTCTTTGCCTACATTGTCGACGCGTACCGCAAGTACACCGCCTCTGCCATGGCCGCCAACTCCTTCCTCCGCCTGATCATGGCCGGCGTCTTTCCCTTGTTCGGCCTCCAGATGTACGAGCGCCTCGGCGTGCACTGGGCCACGAGTCTCCTTGCGTTCATTAGCGTCGCCCTCCTCCCGTTCCCCCTCTTGTTCTTCCGGTACGGCGAGGCGTTGCGCGCCCGCTCTCCCTACGCCCACTCGGACTAGTCCCTGCGCCCGTCGCAGCCCCTATTTAGTCGCCGTCGTGCTCCCCTCCTCCGCCTCTGCCTTCCCCTCTCCCGCCTGCGCAAGCGCCTCGTTCAGCTTCATCTTCGCGCGCTCCTTCTCCAACTCCAGAATAAACCACGTCACCGCCGCCCACAAGCACCCCGCTATCACAAACAAGTTGATAAAGTGGATGCTCCCGCTGTACACGATCAACACCGCCAACAGCACCATCAAGCACACAAACAGCCCGTGCGTCGCCTTCACAAGCGCCGGCGTCGTCCCCGGCGTGAACACCAGCTCCCAAAGCTCGGCAACAAAAGACATGCCCTCCTGCACACACCCATGCTGAAGTTCATGCCCAAGGAGCCGGTCCTGTTGGCGCCGCCCCAGGACGCCGTCTTCACCGCCGAGGAGCTCGCCCGCTGCGACGGCGTCCGCCTGGACCGCATCTACGTCGCCATCAAGGGCACCGTCTACGACGTGTCCCACAACACAAAGGCCTACGGACCCGGCGCCGGCTACAGCAAGCTCGCCGGCCGGGACGCCTCCCGCGCCTTGGGCAAGACCCTGTTGGACCCTCTCGACCTCGACCCCGCCACCTCCTGGGACTACGGCTCCTTGACCCCCAAGCAGATGCAGACCTTGGACAACTGGGACACCTTCTTCCGCAACCGCTACAACATCATGGGCCGCGTCGACCCGCCCCCGCCCGCCAGCTACCTTGCCCAGGCCCGCCGCTGGGCCGGCTGGTGACCCCTGCGCCGTGGCCCCCCGCAAAGCCGCCTCTCTCCCCCACAGCTCCCACCCGCCGCTTCCGGCGGCATGTGTATCAGACGGATATGGGCCGCCACGGCCGCCCCGCCGCGCCCCCGGCCGCCCGCCAGAGCCCCCCGCACGGCCGCCCGCGTAGTTCTCCTCGTCAGAAACACCCCCGCCGCCTTGCCCCGCGCTGCCCGCCGTCCGCCAGTGCCCGTTTCCTCGTTCCTGCACCCGAGTGCTCGGCTGCAAAAACAAAGCCCCACAGCCCCCACCGCTTCTCATTGCCATGGACGCTGCCATGTCGGCCTCGCGCCTGAAGGTCGCGGTGCGGCAGCAGTTGTTGGCCGGCGACGGTCTCGACGTGCCGCCCCCGCGCAACGCTCCGCCCCGCAACAACGTCCTCGACTACTCCCAGGAGTTCTTTCCCCAGATGGCCGTTCAGCAGCAGCCGCACGCCGGCCTGTTCGCCAGCGCGCCCCGCGCCGGCCTGTTTGCCAACGCGCCCCGCACCGGTCTGTTTGCCAGCGCACCCCGCACCGGTCTGTTTGTCAATGCGCCCCGTGCCGGCCTGATGACACAGGACCGGCGCGGCATGAGCCGCATGTTCCGCCGCGGCGACAACGACGACGACTTCAACGACAACACGGGCGAGGACTTTGTCGACTCCGGACCGCTGCTGCTTGCTGAGCTCACCCGTGGCCCGCGCCGCACCGGACGCTACACCACCTCCGGCGCCATGTTCGACGACACCGCGCCGTTCATCCCCGTGCTCTCCGAGTCCGGCGGCATGCCCGGCGGCCCGCGCACCCAGTCCATGACCAACACGCAGTATCGCAAGCAGATGTTGGCGCAGAAGAAGGGGGCCATGGCGGGCGCCCCCCGTCTGCAGACAATGACGGGCATGGACCCGCGCGCAATGAGTATGCAGGGACAGCCAGGCATGGACCCGCGCGCCATGAGCATGCAGGGGCGGCCGGGCATGGACCCGCGCGCCATGAGCATGCAGGGACCACGTCCTCCAATGCAGGGGCGCATGCAGGGCCGCCCGCCAATGCAGGGGCGTCCGGGCATGGACCCGCGTGCCATGAGCATGCAGGGCCGCCCGCAGATGGCGCCGGGGATGCAGCCGTACATGGGCCAGCCGCCGCGGTCCATGTCGTTCAATAACCAAGGACCGCAGGGCTGGGGCGGCATGCGCCCCGGGCCGCCGTACGGGAACGGCGTGGGCTTGGGACAGCCGTATGGGAACGGCATGGGACCGGGCCAGCAGTACGGAAACGACATGGGCCCGGGCCAGCAGTACGGGAACGGCATGGGCCCGGGCCAGCAGTACGGGAACGGCATGCAGCCCCCAGGGCCGATGCGTGGTGGCTATCTGCCGCTGACCGGCTCGCCACAGTCGAAGACAAGCTCGGGAGACCTTGCGGCTGTTCCAGAGAGGAGCCTCCAGGACGAGTACCAGCTGCCTTCGGGCGCCTATCCACAGAGGACAGTGCAACCCCATGTTGGGTCGTTCATGGACGAGGCGCACGAGGCAGAGGAGAACGAGGCGGAGGCGCACGAGGCAGAGGAGAACGACACGGGGGAGAACGAGGTGGAGGAGATTGAAGAGGAGCAGTATCATCAGGCCCAGCACCACCACCAGAGTGTGGCTGCTGAGTACCAGCAGAACCCGCCGGCGCCGTACCAGTCCCAATTCCAGCAGGAACTGTCCGCGCCGTACGAGCCCCGGCAGCATTGGCTGGAAAGCCCGTACGAGCCGCTGGAAAACCCGTACGAGTCGCTGGAGCTGTTCCGCCAGTCCGCTCCGGCGCCTACACGGGCCGCCTCCCCGCCGCGCAAAGCCTCCCCACCGCCACATGAGCCTTTGCCTCCGCCATCCCCTCCCGCAAAGCTGCATCGCCCCATGTCGAAACAGCTCCCGCCTCCTCCGGCCGATGCAGACAGTGCAGATGACGCCCTCTCTGCGGACCCGGGCCAGCGGGGCGACCATCCTGTTGCGGTCTCCGCCTCTACCCGCCGCCGCCTCAACAAGATCGACATGTTTGCACCGATCGAACGCCGCAGTCTGCCGGAACGCCGCGGCCTGCCGCAGCGCCGTCCGCCGCCGCCGGGTGCTCAGCGCCGTCCGCCGCCTGACTTGCCCGCGCCGTCTGTCGAGCCCGCACAGGAGCCCGCACAGGAGCCCGCACAGGAGCGCATGGAAAAGCCGTTGCCAGACCCCCTGCTCCGCGCCCTGTTTGGGCCCCCGCTTCAGCAGGAGCCCGACTCGCACTACGCCGCCCCGCACCGCGTGCTGGTCTTGTCCGAGGCCCTGTGGGAACCCCGTGACGATACAAAGGTGTACGAAACGGACCAGTTCGTCACGGCACAGGAGCTCCCCCTTGAGGACCCGAACTCCCTGGCCAGCCACCTGTCACTGGCCTTTCGCATGTCGGTGCTGCAGCTCCGGCTGTCGCGCCACCTGATGATGGTGCCGGACGTGCCCGAGGAGCCCTCCGCCTTCTCCTCGGACTGGATCCCCGAGGACCTGATCGTGGACCACTATGACACCACGCCCACGTTGGACCCCAGCAGCCGCCTCGACCGCCGCGACGGCGACCTGTTCCGCGCTGCGATGGCCCCCGTGGACGTGTCGGAGCTGCCGCAGATGCCACTGGACTCGCGCGGCGGTCTCTCGCCCGAGCTGGGCGCCACCCTGCCGGCACTGCTGCCCCTGGTGGTTTCAATCCGCTCGGGCGAGCCGGAGATCCCCATGCTGCGCGCACGTCCCGACCCCACCTCCGTGCCGTCGACGCCGATGCTGGCGCAGCTGACAAAGCTGTCCAAGACAAAGGCGTTCTTCAAGCGGTTGCTGCGTCGGGGCAAGGCCGCAGAGGGTGGCGACGTGTCCATCATCAGCGTGCCGTCGAGCGTTGAAAAGACCCCCGTCGAGAGCACGCGGGTGCTGACGCGCAACAGCACCACGTTTCACCCGCCCCGGCCCTACGAGCCGCCGAGTCCCATCAAGAGCGAGCGCCCGCGTGAACAGCTTGCTGCCGTGCCTCCGGACCCGGCGCCCCTGTTGCCGCCGCCCATCGCCAACAACATCCTCCCGCCCTCGCTTCTGCCGCACCTGCAGACGCTGTTCTCGAAGGAGATGATGCCGTACCTCGTGACCAGCACCCTGCCACTGCCGGTCGAGCCGCGCCACCCCACGGCAGCACCGACGTCGGCGGCGCGTGCCCCTGCGTTGGCCGCCACGCCCTCCGCCCCTGCCGCGGTCTCGGCTGCCTCGCCGCCCGTCGTGCTGCCGGGCCTTGTGTTCACAAAAGAGGACCTCGGCATCATGCAGGCGAACACGGAGCTTCTCCGCGAGCTCCAGCTTGTGCTGCGCGAGCTTGCCGGGCTGATCAAGCGCGAGCTCGCGTTGGAGGAGCGTCTCCGCGGCCGCACCGGCGCCTCGAGCCCCACTCCCAGTGCCCCCAACCCCTTGCTTCTTCCGCAGGAAGTGGCGCAGCTCACGGAGACGCTTGCAGCGGAGCGGCGGGCGCGCTATGTGGCGGAGGAACACGTGGTGTTGTGGGAACAGGGGCGGGAGCCGCTGGCGCTCCGGCTCAACCAGAGCAAGATCGAGCTCGAGGCAGCCAAGCTGCAGTTGGAGGAGGACTTGCGGCAGCTGCAGCAGCGCGAGCGGCGGAGCGCGGTGGAGGCCGAGGAGTTGCGGCGGCGCGTGGAGCAGGCCGAGGACGAGACGCACCGCCTCAAGTTTGTGTACATTCCCGAGCTCAAGGAGCTGTTGCAGGCGCGCGGCGCAGCGGGCGACGGCGCACTCCGGCGGGAGGTGGAGCTGCTCCGCGCGGAAAACGCGGCGTTGGCGGCACAGACGGTGACGGCACAGCAGTTCCGCGAGGTGGAGGCACAGCGCGACGAGCTCCGCAAGGTGGTGCAGGAGCTCCGCGCCGACCACCGCCTGCTGCGCCGCACCAGCCACTCGCTGCTGACCACCTCCACCCTGCGCGCCTCGCGCCTCTTTGGCCGCGGGTAGTGCCGCCACCGAAAAATAACCCTCCTGCACATAGGGCAGGGCCAAACATGCATTTCCATCCACGCCGCTTGTAGCCATGGACACTTCGCACAAGCGCGGGCGCGACGAGGACGAGGAGTGGGGGGGCAAGCGGCTGCGCGTGGAGGACGACGGGTTGGAGTCGCTCATTGCCAAGGTCACCCAGGACTTGCGCGAGATCGGCGAGACGGCACAGAGCGAGCTTGGCCGCGACTTGGGCTACATGGCTGGGCCGGTGCTGGTGGAGCTCGAGCGCACGCCCCGCTTCCGCGACGTCTTTTTCAGCACCTTGTACGCGGTGGCGCTGGAGCAGCCGCACAAGATCCCTCTTCTCTGTGCCGAGGTCGTGGTTGCCTCCAGACGCAACCCGGCGGCCGGCCGGTTTGTGCTTGAGTTCTTGCACCTGCAGGCCCACGGCGAGTTGGCACGCGTCAAGGGCGAAGTGCAGGCTCCCGCGCTGGACACTGCCGTCGACGGGGTGGACAGCGGTGAGCCGGGCGTGTTGTGCCGCCTCAAGGTGATTCTGCGGTTGGTGGCGGCCTTGCTGCCGATTGCGACCGGCGGTGCGGCCTTGTTCCGCCAGTTGCTCCAGCTTGCGCTTGCACTCCGGACAGACGCGCCCCAGGTGGCTGGCGCCGTGTACTACAACGCGGTGGTGCTGTTGCCGTACTTTTTTGCGCTCCAGGACGTGTTGCCCGAGGAGGAGTTGGAGGAGCTCCGTGAACAGGTGGACCTGTTGGTGGAGCTTGCGCAGGAGTTTGAGGTGCCGTCCAGCATCGGCAACTGCCCCTTCGTGGCCGTCACGCCCCAAGACCGGGCGCCCGAGGGCACGTCGCTCGTGGACGCGGTGCTTCCGGCGGTACAGGCACTTCAGGCGCGTCGCTGGGAGTTCCGGTTGTTCTTCCCGTTGGCCCCGGTGATTGCCCAGGCGTTGGAGGAGACGAGCGCGGAAGGGGGCGCGCCCGAGAAGCACTCGTTTCCGCAGTTGGCTCTCCCGCCGGCCGCTGCCTTCACGCCGGCCGTGCTCAAGCTCGGCCACGTGGACGGTTTGTTTGCGGCGCCGCGGTGGGCGTATTCCTTGTTTCCTGCTCTCGAGTACGACACGGTGCCGCCCGCAAGCGAGTACACAGGCGTGCTCTTGCGCGACATCTGCACGGACATAATCGTGCTGGTGGAGTTCAACCGGCGCGAGGTGGTGCGGCAGCTCAACACGTTGGACCTCTTTTTCGCAGAGGGGTTGTTTGCGGCGCCGGGCACCGGGCTTGACCAGTTGGAGGAGGTGCACGCGTCGAACGTGGCGAACGCGGAAGTGGCGCTTCCGCAGCCGACGTGGAAGATCGAGGATCTTGCGGTGGAGCAGATGCTCCTGTTGGCGTTCACGGTGCCGCTGCCGCACACGCCGCTCTACTACGACATGCTCGTGGTGGAGTGCATTGACCGGCACCCGCGGCAGTACGCGCCGGTCGTGGGGCGGGCGCTCCGCAACTTTTACTCGCACGCGCACATGCTCGGGGTGGCGCGGCGGTTCCGGCTCGGGGACTGGATGGCGGTGCAGTTGCTGAACCTTGACTTCCACTGGAAGTGGGGCGAGTGGGAGAGCGACGCGGAGGCGCTTGCGGCGGCGTACTACAACCCGCGCGCGGCGGTGTTCCGCCACGTGGTGGGATTGGAGGTGCAGCTTGGCGGGCGGCTGGTGGTGGCGGAGTCGCTTCCGGGTGCGTTCCACCGGTACTTGGAGCTGAGCGTGGTGGACGAGCAGGGGTACGACGCGGGGTTGGGATTGGAGGTGGCGCTGTACGAGCTGCTGGAGCCGCGGTTGGTGTTCATCGAGCGCGGTGGGGAGTGGGAGATGCAGGTGTACGAGGAGTTCCGGCGGCAGGGCGAGCCGGCGGAGTTGGTGCGGTTGGTGGGTGAGTACCCGGTGGAGGCAGGTGAGGGTCTGTTGTCCACGAGCCAGCGGTATCTCGTGAGCTGCATTGTGCAGGCCTTGTGCTACGCGGCGTCGACCAGTGTGTACCATGCAGAGAACTTGGTGGTGCGGTACATCGGGGTGTTGCGGGCAGCGATGGGGGTGGTGGAGGAATCGGGCCTGCGGGACGTGGAGATGGAGGGGGCGGAGAAGCCCGAGGAGCAGTCCGCTGCCGAGCCCGCGGCCGAGCCCGCTGCCGAGCCCGCTGCCGAGCCCGCTGCCGAGTCCGCGGCCGAGCCCGCGGCCGAGCCCGCTGCCGAGCCCGCTGCCGAGCCTGCACCCCCTTCCACGCCCCTCCCGGCCTTCCAGAAGGAGGCCTTTCTCGCCGTTCTCCGCTTCTGGAGCCGTGCTCCTGCGACGGCCTACCTCGTGGCCGAGACGCTCGTCCGCCACAAGCTCGTGGACGTTCTGGTGCTCGTGGAGCACTTGTTCACGGGCGACGCGCCGGTGCTCGTGGAGGAGGCGGCCTTCGGATGCCTCATGCGGGTGTTGGAAGAGCCTGGGGTTTCCGCCCAGGTGTTTTCGGCGGCAGTGGGGCTTGTGGACGCCGCGAGCGAGGGTCTCACGCCGTGGGACACGGTGGATCTTGTGGGGGCGCTGGCGGAGGAGGAGGCGCGGTGGAAGTTTGCGTCGGCGGTGCTGGTGGTGCAGTGGTTGGGGGCGTTGGGCCACGCAGGCGAGTACCAGGTGGCCAACGAGGCTGCGAAGGAGGCCATTGCGCGAGTGTTGTAGAGTGTGGCGAGCGAGCCGTTGTGGTGCTTATACACCCTATAACATGAACCCGGCGGACGGCGATGGCGAGATGGTGACGTCAGAGCACGACAGCGCGGACACGGCATGAGCACAAACACAGGCGCGGCGCAAGCACGGCGCACGCACGGCGCGGACGGCTGTTGGAGCACGGCTATTGGCTAAACACCTACTCGTAGATCCAGGCGTGGAGAGCAGGCTTGTACTCGGCCAACTCCTCCTTCTTGAACCAGAGACCAATCTCCTTCTGGGCGGTCTCCACAGAGTCAGAGCCGTGGATCACGTTGCGGCCCATGTCAATGGCGTAGTCGCCGCGGATGGTGCCGGGGGCAGAGGCCAAGGGGTTGGTGGCGCCGAGGATGGCACGGCCCTGCTTGACCACGTCCTTGCCCTCCCACACGGTGGCGAGCACGGGGCCGGACAACATGTACAGGAGGAGCGAGGGGAAGAAGGGCTTCTCCTGGAGGTCCTCGTAGTGCTGGCGGAGGAGCAGCTCGTTGGCCCAGGTGAGCTTGATGCCCACGAGCTTGAAGCCGCGCTGCTCGAAGCGGGTGAGGATGGGGCCAATGAGGCCGCGCTGCACACCGTCGGGCTTGATGGCAATGAAGGTTCTCTCGTCAGACATGGGAAGAAGGAGCTGGACGCGAGCGCTGAAAAGTCTTGCCGATTTTCCACCGTGGCCGCTCCGCAAGCGGGCGAATGAGCGTGCAGCGTGTCCCGCACAAAAGCCCAGCCCCTCCGTGCCGGACGCCGCGCGGTCACGCTTATCGGCTGTGGCGTGGCGACGGGCACCGACTTCTTCCTCGCCAATGGTGGACAAGGCTGACCCGAACAACCGCCCGACGCTCCCGTCCGGGTGGGACTGCCAGTTTGACCTGGAGTACAAGACGTGGTTCTACGTCAACGTGAACACGAAGCAGAGCCAGTGGGAGGAGCCCGCGGGCACGACGTGGGGCGGGGCTACTGCGCGGCCCTCCGGCCCGCCGCCCGCCGCGGACGGTCCGCCGCCGTACAGCAGCGGCGGCAGCTCGCAGGGCCAGGGCCAGGGCCAGAGCCAGGACCAGCGCGGCGTGTTCAGCCACCACCAGCAGCGGCCGCAGCAAGGCAGCCAGCAGGGCTACCCGCCGCAGGGCTATCAGCAGGGCTACCCGCCGCAGGGCTACCAGCAGGGCTACCCGCCGCAGGGCTACCAGCAGGGCTACCCGCCGCAGGGCTACCAGCAGGGCTACCCGCCGCAGGGCTACCAGCAGGGCTACCCGCCGCAGGGCTACCAGCAGGGCTACCCGCCGCAGGGCTACCAGCAGTACCCGCCGCAGGGCTACCAGCAGTACCCGC
>JAJMSD010000169.1:0-16625 GCA_030558265.1 [Candida] pseudocylindracea
CGTTCTCCTTTGGCTCCGCGCCCGCGGCCACGGAAGACAAGCCGGCGTTCTCCTTCGGCTCCGCGCCCGCGGCCACGGAAGACAAGCCGGCGTTCTCCTTTGGCTCCGCGCCCGAGAAGAAGGACGACAAGCCGGCGTTCTCCTTTGGCTCCGCGCCCGCGGCCTCTACCCCCGCCTTCACATTCGGGTCCGCCGCCAACACCGACGCCGCACCGAACGGCTCCGCGCCCGCCTTCTCCTTCCTGTTCAGCAAGGACGCTGCAGCCGCGCCTGCCGTCTCGAACGCCGCGGAGAGCGAGGACAAGCCGGAGGAGTTCGAGTCTCTGGCGCAGTTCAAGCCGGTGGTGCAGCTCTCGGGACAGCAGGAGACGCTCACCGGCGAGGAGGGCGAGGAGTGCGTGTACACCAAGCGCGCCAAGTTGCTGGTGTTTGACGCCGAAAAGAAGGCCTATGACCCGCGTGGCTTGGGCGAGTTGCGCGTCTTGGTCAAGGACGGCAAGGCACGGTTCGTGATGCGTGCGGAGGGCAGCGGGCGCGTCTTGTTGAACACGTTCGTGGTGAAGGGCGCGGACTACAAGGTGTCGGGCAAGGGCTTCGTGCTGGTGCCTGTGTTTGGCGACAGTGGCGTCGAAACGTACTTGGTGCGTGTCAAGACGGAGGCAGACGCCCAGGCGTTGGTGGACAAGTTGAAGGAGTACCAGTAATGTATGTTCATTGGGTGCGCAGCGCGGCGCTACTCGCCAAGCACGGAGCGGGCGCTGGCAAGAAAGTCGTCATGGTGCCCCACCTCGAGCGGCTGCGGCGTCCGCAACACCGCCACCACCTCCTCCCGCAGGCCGTACAACTTGTAGTCGATGGCCGAAAGAAACGCGAGCACGCACTGCTCCACGGCGCGGTCGCCTTCGCACGCAACCACATCGACAATGCGCACCGCCGTCGCCGTGGGTACCACGTGCGTGAGAAGCGCCGGGACCGTTGCCGTGAGCACGTCTGCCGCCGACACGCCCGCAACGGCAAAGTGCGTCGCCAAGCGGTGGTTGGTGGTGCGCAAGTGCTGCTCAAACGCCGCGCAGTGTGGCGCCAAGAGCGCCTCGTCGCCCGCCACGCACGCACGCACGAGCGGACGCTGGAGAAGGTTGCCAAGGCACACGAGCGCCCGCGCGGGGTCGGGCACGCCCTGGAGAAGCACCGCCGCAAGCAGCGGGAGCGTCGCCGGCGGCGTGTGTTGTGCGTTGGCCGCATACGCCGCAATCACCCCCGCCACGGGGTCGCGCGCCGCGTGAGCCTGCACCACACGCGGAGCGCCGGCGGCCCAGCCGATGCGGTCGCCAACGGCCAGCATCCACACCTCGCCGCGGACGGCATCGGGGATGCCCTGCCACCACAAGGCGCGGTTGAGCGGGTCTGCCAACGACGCGGGCATCTGCGGGAGGATGGTGCCGGTCCACGTGCTGATGGAGTCGTCGCGGCTCTGCTGCAGCCGGCGGTTGCGCTGTGCCAACGCCGCGTGCTGCTGCTGCTCGCGGCGCACGGCGTGGGACACCATCTGCTCGTGCTCGCGGTCGTGGCGCGCAGCCTCCAGCCGCGCCTTGGGCGGGAGGTTGTCGGGGCGCGTCGCCAGCACGTACTTCAAGCGCGTTAGCGACTCGTAGGAGCCGGCGCTGGAGGGCCGGCTGGCGGCGGCGGGCAGCGGCAGCAGCACGCCCAGCATGAGCGTCTGCAGGTCGTTGCGGTGCAGCATCCGCAACAAGCTCTCGGTGCGGGCACGGGTCTCGCCCGCGTGTGCCAACACGGCGCTGGCGGTGAACATGCGCGACAAGTCGCGCGTCTCCTTGTCGAGGCCCAACTCGGCCAAGTCGTCGTCCCAGCTGGTGTTGGAGTCGGAGCAGTGCGACGAGAGCAGCGGCAGCAGCTGCAGCGGCGCCTTGCGCGCAAACGTCGTGAGCGGCACGTTGAACATGGTGACGCCCGCGTCGATCTCGTCGTCGCTGGCAGTGTCAAAGTGCCGTAGGCGCGTCACGGCCTGGGTGCGGCGCTCGCGGCGGGCCCGGAGCGCCTGCAGCGGCGTGAGGGCGTGCGGCGCGGGCACAAGCAGCGGCGCTGGCGCGTGTCCGAGCGGGACCTCCTCCAAGCTGTCCATGAGGAAGAGTGGTGGGCGCAGAGCGCGGGACGCGGGGCGGAGCTATTATAAAAACGCGGGGGCGGGGCGGCCGCGGTGCCATCGCCGCAGCGGCACCACGGCGGTGTGCGGGCTGCAGGGACCGTGACTACGAGCGGCCATTGTCCAGCCCCCTCGCGCGCGCGCACGGGCGGCCTAGGCACCCGTTGCCGCCGCGTGTTGTTTCAGGTGCTGCACGCGTCTGGCGGGTTCTCTGCGGGGCGCTGCAGGCGGCTGCAGGGGAAGCCATCGCCAACCACTTTCTCATGTCCAGCAACACGGCAACGACCACAGGCGCCGCCACGGGGCGCGGCGCGGGCGCGGGCGAGACGCACGATCTTCCGGACCCGGCCATCACGGCGGCGCCCAAGCGCAAGGTGCTCCGTAAGAAGCGCCACTCGCACGCGTGGTTGGAAAAGGTGTGGGTCGGCGCGCAGGCCGCCACGGTCGCGCTCGGCGCCGTGTACATGTTGTACTACCTCACGCTCCGCAAGCAGCGGTTTGTGCCCCGCGCGCTGTACCGCTTTGTCTTTGTGTCGGTGCTCACCGCGTACGGCTCGAGCTTGTACCACGCGTTCGGCACCAACGTGCCCAGCGGCTACGCGTTGCTTGCGCAGGAGCTGTTCCAGTACTTGTTGTGGGCCGGCGTGTGCTTGATCACCAACAACTCCTTGTTCAAGCTCCTCCCGTTCCTCGTCATCTCGTTGCTCCAGCTCGGCAGCCACTTCCACGTGGCGCCCGTCGAGACGGCGGCGCCGCTGCTTGCCCGCGTCGTTGCCTACAACGAGTTGGTGGTGATGGGCTACCTTCTCTTGCGCACGCTCTGCTTCCGGCTGACCTCCGGCTTCCAGCTCGTGCTCTACGCGAGCTTCTACTGGCTTCGCGTGATGTACTCGCCGCCCACGCACGCGCTTTTCCAGTACTTGGTGCTGAAGGCGGACGCGCGCCTTGCCGGCATCAAGAACGAGAAGGTGCAGAAGTACTGGGGCCGCTTCAAGGGCTTCTTGGACGACAAGAAGAAGGAGTTGGAGCGCGCCTCCGCGGCCGCTGCCGAGTAGTGCCAATGTACGCCGTGTACTTCCGTCCGGGTCTATGTACAAGTCACTTGCCGCCCAACTTCTTGAATGTGTTGGCGAGGAACGTCTCGATGCGCTTCAATCTCGACGGATGGTCGCAGTCCGGGTTCTTCTCGCCCGTCGCGTCCCACTCGCCCGACCGCCGGGCCAGCGCGTCGTCGAACGTGTCCGCCAACGCCTCGAGCAACGCCGTCTGCGTCGCCGTCTCCGGCCGCAACGTCCGCACGTTCACCACCACCTTCATGTCGCCGCGGTTCAGAAGCGAGCGCCCGATCGGCATCCCTCGCTGCGGCACGCTGATCACCCGTCCGGGCTGCGTGCCCGACGGGATCTTGATGTGGATGCTGGCGTCGCCGTCGACCGTGGGCACCGCCACCAGCCCACCGAGCGCCGCCGTCGTCATCGGCACCTCCAACGTGTGCACAATGTCGTTGCCCAGCACGCTGAACCGCTTGTCGGGCGTCACCCGCACCCGCACAATGAGATCGCCGCGGGCCGTGCGCACCTCCGCGTCGCGCGCGATCTCGGGCGCGTCGCCCGCCCCGGGGACCCGCAACTTGGCGCCGTCCGTCAACCCCGGCGGGAGGTCGATCGTGTTGTTCTGCTGCAGCTGCGTCGCGCCGTGGCCACGGCACGTGCCGCACGCGTCGCCGGCCGCAATCTGCACGCCGCTTCCGCCGCACCCGCCACACGTCGACGCCATCTGGAAGCCGCCTTGCATGTAGTGCACCGTCTGGCCCAGGCCGCCGCACTGCTTGCACGTTGTCTTGTGCTTGTCCTTCTTGAGGCCGCTGCCGTGGCACGTGCCGCACTCCTCCAACGCCGAGTAGTTCACCTGGATCTTGGTGCCAAACACCGCGTCCCGGAACAGAATCGTCTTCATGATCTCCACGTTGTCGCCCACGTACGTGCGCGGCTGCGGCCGTCCGCGCGCACCGCCGCCGCCGCCGCCAAACGCCGCACCGAAAATGTCCTCAAAGTTCATGTTGCCGAACGGGTTGCCCGCGCCCTGGCCGAACGGGTTACCCGAGTGGAAGCCACCGGCGCCAAACCCGCCACCGCCGCCGCCGCCGCTCTGGTCAAACGCCGCTGCGCCGAACTGGTCGTACTGCGCCTTCTTGTCGCTGTCCAGCAACACCTCGTACGCCTCCTGGATGTTGTGGAAGCGCGTCTCGGCGCCCTCCTCCTTGTTCACGTCGGGGTGGAACTGCTTGGCCAACTTGTAGTACGCCTTCTTGATCTCCAGCGCCAGCGCCAGCTGGCCCACGCCAAGCGTCTTGTAGGGGTCGTCCAAGAGCGCGGGCCGCAGCGCGTGGAACGGGCGCGCCCGCGGAGTCCGTGCAAGCCGAGCACACTGCCGCCACATGAAGAGATGCGAGGAAAGAGGCGATGGAGCAGAGAGAACTGTGTAGAAAATTCCGCATGGGGAAGCTCTCCGCGATGTGCCGGGCACGGCGCGGACTACTGCTGCTGCTGGCGGAACATGACGTACACCGCCAGCTTGAACATGGTCATGACAAGATCCAACTTGCGTTCCAACGTGCGGAGCCGCTCCGACGCGTCCGTGGCCTCGCCGTGTGCCAACTCCGCCACCTCGCGCTCCAACGCGCGGAGCGTGCGCGCAAGCTCCTGGTACGCCGTGAGCACCTCCGCCTCGAGCGGGCTCAAGCGCGCGTCGCCCGTGTAGTCGGCCGCAAGCGCCGCCTGCGGAGCACCAGCCATCGTGAGAGAACGGGACGTGTTGACGCGTGTGCTGCGCGATGCGGCGCGACGCGATGGCATTGATATTTGGGGCTCTAGCGCAACTCCCACACCACGACGCGGCCGTCCTTGCCGGAGGTGGAGAACCCGGGCGCGTGGCTGCGGATCGCGGTGATCGTGTTCTGGTGGAGGTGCTGGAACGCCGGCGCCTTCGTGACCTTGCCCTTGAGGTCCATCTGCTTGAACATGCCCAACGCGTGCGTCATCCGGTAGTTGTCGTCGTCCTCGTCGACCGCTGCGGCCGCCGCCGGGGCACTGCCCTTGTTGTCGAGCTCGTACGCCACCTGCCACCCGCCCGCCAGCCCCTGCAACACCACCGGGTGGCAGTCGTAGCCGCCCACCACCACCGTGCCCTCGTCCGCAAACCACACGGACGTGAACGGCAACAGCGTCGACGACGCCACGTCCACCACGCCGTGCGCCGGGTACGCCACGTTCACCAGCCCGTCGTGCGCCACAAACGCAACCGCCTCGCCGCTCGGCAGAAACGCCACGTCATGGATCCAGCCGGCGCCCGTCGCCAGCGCAAACTCCCCGAGCGGCGCCCCGAACGGGAACTTGTCGCCCCACGCCCCGGGTCCCGGCCGCTCGTCGACGCCCTTGACGTAGCCGCTAAAGACACGCGCGCGGAAGTCGCAGTAGCCAACCGCAAGAATGGAGCCCTCCGGGTGCCACGCAAGCAGCAGCACCGACAGGCGCTTCGCATCCTTCACCTTGAGGTGCTTCAGCACCCACCAGTCGTTCTCGGGCTCGAAGTAGCACACCGCCACGACGCCGTCGCCGCTGCCGACCGCCACCTTGTTGCCGCTCGGCAGCCAGCGCGCACACGTGGCCGCGTACTCGATCCGGAGCAACACGAGCGTGGGGGAGTAGCCGGCAGGGCCCGGCGTCCACACGATCGCATTGCGGTCCTGCGCGCACAGGATGATCTTGCCGTCGGGCGCAATGTCGACGGCGGTGACGGTCTGGTCGTGGTCGCTCAAGGTGGCGACGAGTTTGGGGGCGGGCGCAAGGGTGTACACCTCCACGTTGCTGCCCTTGGCGACGGCAAGGGTCTGGAGGTCGCTCAGGAAGGCGTGGTCCGCAATGGGCACGTGGCCAAGGGGGATTTCGTGCGGCATTTGCGGAGGAGTAGGGGCGCTTGGGTCGTGCACACAACGCGCAGGGCGGGCTGTGTTTGGCTGGCTCGAGCTCGTGCTGGCTCGAGCTGGCCCGGGCCGGCCGTGCTCAAGGGATCTGCGTTCACTACGCCGGCGCTACACGCTCAACTGCACCGTCTCGGAGGAAATGTCCTTGGCGTACGGCTTCAAGGCGGCCGCCACCGTCACGTTGACAAACTTCTCCGTCTGCTGGGGCGCGCGGCCCACGAACGTGGACGGGTCCAACAACGAGTCGAGCTCGGCGTGCACGGGCGCAAAGTACGCCGTGTTGCGGATGCGCTCGATCAAGTCGTTGTCGCCGCCCTCCATCTTCACCACCGCCGACGCCTGGTGCAGCAACACGCGGATCTCCTCGTGGCAGTCCTGGCGGGACGCGCCCTTGGCCACCATCGCCATGATGATGTTCTCGGTCGCCATGAACGGGAGCTCCGCAGAGATGCGGCGCGCAATCACCTTGGGGTACACCACCAAGCCGCTGGTGATGTTGAGCATCGTCGAGAGCACAATGTCGGCGGTGAGGAACGCCAGCGGGAGCGTGACGCGGCGGATGGCGCTGTCGTCGAGCGTGCGCTCGAACCACTGCACACTGGCCGTCTGCACGGCGTCGTTGAACAAGCCGCCGAGGTGGCGCGCGAGCGAGCACACCCGCTCGCAGCGCATCGGGTTCCGCTTGTACGCCATGGCCGACAGGCCAATCTGCAGCTTCTCAAACGGCTCCTCCATCTCCTTCAAGTTGGCAAGGAGACGCACGTCGGTGGCGAACTTGTGCGCGGTCGCACCGAGCAGCGCCAACGGCGAAAGCACGTCGATGTCGATCTTGCGCAGGTACGTCTGGCCCGTCACCGGGTACACGGTGTCAAAGCCCAACAACTCCACCACGCGCGCGTCCAACTCCTCCACCTTGTCGTGGTTGCCGTGGTACAAGGCAAGGAACAGGGCCTGCGTGCCGGTCGTGCCCTTGACGCCGCGGAGCCCAATGTCGTCGCGCGCGCGCTGCATGTTGCGGAGGTCCCACAACAACTCCTGGATCCACAACGTGGCGCGCTTGCCCACGGTTGTGAGCTGCGCCGGCTGGAAGTGCGTCCACCCGAGCACCGGCAAGTCCTTGTGCTCGAGCGCAAACTTGGCGAGGCGGTCAATCACGTTCACCAACTTGGGAATCAACACGTCGTACGCATCGCGGAGGAAGATGAGGTCCGCGTTGTCGGTCACGTAGCACAGCGTTGCGCCGAGGTGGATGATGCCGGCAGCCGCGGGGCACGTCTCGCCAAACACGTGCACGTGGGCCATCACGTCGTGGCGCACAATCGCCTCCTCCTTCTTGGCGGCCTCGATCTCCTCGTCGGTGATCTCCAAGTGCGCCTTCATCTGCTCGAGCGCCTCGTCGGTGATCACCAGGAGGCCGCTCTCCTGCTCCGCCGTCGCGAGCGTGAGCCAGAGCTTGCGCCACGTGCTGAAGCGGTTGCGCAACAGGAAGATCTGGCTCATCTCCGCCAGCGCATAGCGGGACAGAAGCGGCGTCGCGTACAGGTCGTTGGACATCGGGCAGGGGAGTGGGAACAGCCGGTGGTGGGCGGGGCAGCCCTGAAAATTGCCGGCCCAGATTGCGCGCGATGAGCTGACTCGGGAACGTGGCTGCGCATGAGTGTCTGATTGGATGCCGGGGCCGGCTCGACAGGCCCGTGGCCGCGGCGCTACGCCTCCGCGGCCTCGTCTGCCGCCGTCTCCGCGGCCTCGTCTGCCGCTGTCTCCGCGTATGCCCGCACCACGCGCAGCACCATGTCGATGTGGTCTGCGTTCACCAACCCCACGCCCGCCTCCAACAAGCTCGATACGAACGGCGTCGCCGCCGGCTCGTGCCGCATCACCCACCCCGGCACGCCCCACAAGCGCGTAAGGAGGTCCGTCTCCGCCACGGCCGCCACCGTCTGTTGCAAGTAGAGCTGCTGCGTCGGGCTCAACACGCCCGTCACGTCCGCGTGAGCCACCTCCGCCGGCGCGAGCCCCGCCAGCCGCACCCACCGCCCGTAGTCCACCAGCGCCATCTTGGCAAAGGGGAGAACGCCCCGCCACCGCGCGCTGTCCACGCCCTCCGCCTGCAACTCGTCCAACGGGAGGTCCAAGAACGTGAACCACGGCTCCTCCAGCAACGCCTGCTCCTGGACGTAGTGCAACGGCGGCGTGTGGCCCAGCACCACCACGGTGATCGGACCCTGGACAAACTCCCCGGTGGCGGGGGTGTAGTGCGACAAGAAGCCGCGGCGCATGAGTGGGTTGAGCTTCTGGCGCACCGCGTGGAGCGTCGGCAACGCGTCGGTCTTGATGTCCAACACCAACACCAACGGCTCATGTGGCGCGTTCGTGTACACCCCTTGCCACAGGCCGTTGTGCACTCCCTCCGGGTTGTGCTCCTCCAAAATGTACTTCAAGTAGTCGAGATACATGCCGTTCAACGTGCGGTAGTCCAGGAGCAGGAGCATCGTGTGCCCCACAAACACCTCGTCGTACAGCAGGCGGAAGCGGTGGTGCGACGCCGCGGTCTGGGGAACCGTCGCCGCGGCCGGGACTGTCTCCATTCCCAGGTCGAACCACCACACGTCCGCCTCCACCAGCCGGCACCCCTGCCGCAACGCGTCAAACAACGGGTGCTTGCGCCAGTAGTCGTTGTGCGAGTGCACGGGCACGGTGTCGACGGCTGTGCTGACCACGCTCTCGATCCAGCGCTCGAGGTGGAACGGGCCTCGCGCCCAGCGGAAGCCGAGCGGCTGCTGGAGATGCCGGTTGTATCGCACGATGTCGAACAGCACCACCCACAGCCAGCACGCCATCAAGCACATCATGGTGCCTGCTCCGGTAAGCGCCAGTGTCCACCGCATGACGGGAAGAGGGTGGGTGGGAAACAGCGGGGTGTGGCTGCAGAGTGCGGCTATATGACATGCGCTACCACACGTGCGCCGCGCCATGCGGGTGCGGCCGGCTCGGCGTGTCCGGCGGAATAAATCGCGCGAGCTCGGCGCTAGCGCGGCGTGTCTCAAAGCGAGAGGTGCCGCCGCGCCCCGGGCCAGAGGGCTCTACGGGGCGCCGGGGCACGGCGCTGGGGCACGGCGCCGGAATTTGGTGAGCGGCGCCGTTTCAAGAGCTTCGCGCCGGGCACGGTTGCAATCGGAAACGTGCGCCGGGCGGTTGGGAGTGCGTCGTGGCGGTGCAAGGCTTATTTCAGCGCTAGACATCGGCGCAGCAGACCGCGGCGCCGTGCAAGCGTCTCGCGCCGCCGCCTCCCAGGGCCCCCGGGGGGGGTGGTAGTGACGCCCCCTTGCCCACGTGTGCCCCCGGGGCGTCGCCACGGCGGCTCGCGTCCCACGTGTTGTGACGCAGCACAAGCATTAAGCAGTCGGCATTTCTGTACGGCGCCTGCGTCGCCGCACACGGAAAACGCGCGGCGGCTGCACCACGGACTGGTTTATGCACTCGGCCGGTGCGGGCGTCCGGGGGCTGTGCTGGGTCGTGTGAGCAGTGTCATTGCTGGGATTGTGCTAGTGGGTGGCGGAGTACGCGCGCACGAGGCGCAGCACCATGTCGATCCGATCCGCGTTCACCAAGCCGGCTCCCGCCTCCATCAAGCTGGCGACAAACAGCCGCGCCGGCTTTTCCCGCTCCATGATCAGAAGCGGCACGTCCCAGATCCGCGTGAGGAGGTCGGTCGAGTTGACCGAGTCGATGGTCTTTTGCAAGTAGAGCTGCTGGCTCTCGGTCAACTTGCCGCTGCGACCAATCCGTTTCACCTCCTGCTCGGTGAACCCGGCTGCGCGCGCGGTGTCCAGTTGCGCCCACCGCGCGAAGCTCATCAGCGCCATCTTGGCAAAGGGGAGAACGCCCCGCCACCGCGCGCTGTCCACGCCCTCCGCCTGCAACTCGTCCAACGGGAGGTCCAAGAACGTGAACCACGGCTCCTCCAGCAACGCCTGCTCCTGGACGTAGTGCAACGGCGGCGTGTGGCCCAGCACCACCACGGTGATCGGACCCTGGACAAACTCCCCGGTGGCGGGGGTGTAGTGCGACAAGAAGCCGCGGCACATGAGCGGGTAGAGCTTTGCCGTCACCGCGCTGAGTGTCGGCAACGCGTCCGTCTTCACGTCCAACATCAACACCAACAGAGTGTTTGGCGCATGCTCGTACACGCCATGCCACAGGCCGTTGTGCACTCCCTCCGGGTTGTGCTCCTCCAAAATGTACTCCAAGTAGTCGAGATACATGCTGTTCAACGTGCGGAATTCCAGGAGCTTGATCCGGTGGTGCCCCACAAACAACTCCTCGTACAGCAGGTGGAAAATCGCGCCGGGGTCGGTTGTACCGTCGGCAACCATGGCCCTCTCCAGATCCTCCTCCATTCCCAGGTCGAACCACCACACGTCCGCCTCCACCAGCCGGCACCCCTGCCGCAACGCGTCAAACAACGGGTGCTTGCGCCAGTAGTCGTTGTGCGAGTGCACGGGCACCACGCTGCTTGCATCTGTGGTCGTGTCCTCGAGCCAGTGCTCGAGGCTGAACGGGCCGCGTGGCCCTTTGAACCCTGGCGGCGGCCTGAGGTGCCGGTTGTACCGCACACGGTCGTACAGCACGAGCCACAGGGTGCCCCCCACCACCGCGAATATGACGACAACGCCGAGGCACGCACCAATGAGAGCCACCTTGGCCCTCACGGTGAAGCTGACCCGGCGGTTCCAGAACTCGGAGATGCGAGACACAGCCATGGGCGCGTGGGGAGCTCTCCGCAGCCGGCGGCGTGTGGGCAGATTTATAGACGGCGCGGCACAGCCTTCCCCGTCCGCCCGTTCCCCGGAGAGGGCGCTCTGGCGTTTGTCATCCATCTGCCGGTCCTGCAGACACAGTGTTTACATGTAGCGTGGTGGCGAAAACGGGATACATGAGGTGCATGTAGCGGGCTTGGTGGCGCTCCAGCCTTGCAGGCGCGCCCACGGCACCGAGTGGGCCAGCAGCGGCTCGGCCGCCGGCGGCACGGACAACGGCCGAGATTCTGTCCGTTGTAACAAGCATTGCCGCACGGCGGCCCGTCCTGCTGCGCCCCGCTCCCGATCCACGGGCCGCGCACAACGGCGTCCGTGCCAGGGGCTAAAAACAGACACGGGCCGACAAGACCGCGGTATTTTTGGTCCGTGTTCCTGGCGCCGCGCCACACGCCGCGCTCTCAACCGCGCCAGCACGCTTCGCTGCGCACGTCCGCCGCGGTAAGGTTCCCGTACATGCTGCATGCGTCGCTGAGCATGCATGCAACATGCATCGCCGAGCATGCACGCACGACGCTTTCTCCATCTTTTCGTGCCGCGCACACATGGACGAGTTTGATGAGTTCGGCAACCCCGTCGGCGGCGCGGGCGGCGGCGCGAGCGACGGCGCGTGGAGCGATGCCAGCGACGTCGAGTTCGACGAGTTTGGCAACGAGGTGCGGGGGCCGCCGGCCGCCGGCTCCGCGGCTGGTTCTGTTCCTGCTCGGGCCGCGCCTGCGGCTGTGCTGGTGGGTGGCACAGCGGGCTCCGCCCCGCCGCCTCGCCGGCTCGGGCCCACACGCGACACACAGCAGATCTCCCAGCCCGTGATTGCCCCCGCGGCCGCGGTCCACGCCGACGCGCCCCTCCCACCCACAACCTACTCCAAGGAGTACCTCGCGGGCGTGTTTGCCGCCGCGCCGCTGCGCTGTCGCAGCGTCGCTCTTGTCGGTGCGGCTGGTGCCGGCAAGACGCGTCTTGTGGACATGATGGTCTACGCCACACACCCCGAGATGCCCCGTCCGCGGCGCAAGGTGCCGTTGCGCTTCACCGACACCACGCCGCTCGAGCAGGCGCGCGGTGTGTCGCTCCGAGCCACGCCCATAACCCTCCTTCTCCCCGGTCTGCGGGGTGCTTCCCACGCTGTGACGGTGGTGGATGCCCCCGGGAACCTCCAGTTCCCCGACCAGCTTGCGGCGGCGCTCGATGCGGCCACGACCGCCGTCGTGGTGGTGGACGCCGTGGAGGGCGTGGTTGCGGGCACCCAGGCCGCCATCGACGCCGCGTTGCAGCGCGGCCGCCCGTTGGGGCTCGTGGTGCTGCAGCTCGACCGATTGGTGCTCGAGCTCAAGCTCCCGCCCAGCGACGCGTATCTCAAGCTCAGACACACCGTGGCGCAGGTGAACGCCGCCATTGCGCGGCTGGCACACGCACCGCCCGTGCCGCCGCACGTCACGCCTGTGGACGGCCTGGTGGTGTTCGCCCTGGGTGCGTACGAGTTTGCGGTGCTGCTCCCGCTGGTGGCGGCGGTGCACAGCGAGGAGTGCGGCGTCGAGACGAGCCGCCTTGCGGCCTTGTTGTGGGGCGACGTGTACCACGACCCCGTGCTGCACCGGCTTGTGGACGAGAACCCCACGCTCGCTCTCAAGCGCACGTTTGTGCTGGTGGTGCTCGAGCCGTTGTACAAGACGGTGCATGCGGTGCTCGCGGGCGACGCGAAGGCGTTGCGGTCGCTTGTGTGGGAGGGGTTTGGCGTTGCCATTCCCCACGGTGCTTCTCGCGAGGACGGCGACGTGGCGCTCCGCACGGTGTTGAGCCGCGTGCATGGCGTGGGTCCGCTCGTGGATCTCTTGGGGCGGCCGCCGGCGGGCCCCCCGGCCGCCTCTGCGACGCAGCCTGTGGTGGCCCACTTTACGGGGCTTGTTCCCGCAGCGCTGCCTGGTCGCCGACCGCTCGCGATGGTACGGGTGGTGGAAGGGACGCTCAGTGGCGGCGAGCAGCTCTGGCTCGCGACGCCCGAGGGCGAGACACCGATCGTGGTGGCTCTGGTACATGTCCCTGCCGCGCGCTATCATATTCCTGCGGAGTCTGCCGGTCCCGGGGCGGTTGTGCTTGTGGATTGCGCAGCGCTTGCGGCGGCTGCACGCGGGTGGCTTCTGGCGGCGCCCGGCTTTGAGCCGCCGGCGCGGGTGTGGCTGCCGGCCCCCGTGTTCAGGGTGGCGGTGGAGCCGGTGGTGCAGACGACGCTCCCCGAGATGCTCGAGCTGCTCTCGCGTGCCATGGCAATGTGGCCCGGGGTGGTGGTGCGTGCAGAGCCCGGCGGCGAGCACGCGTTGTACGCGCACGGCGAGACGGCCATGGACGCGTTGTTGCACCAGGTGCGACACGAGGTGGCGGTGCGAGTGCTGCCACCGAGCGTGGGGTTTGCGGAGAGCTGCTGCGCGGTGCTGGCGACGAAGACGTTCGGGACGCTGCCGGACGGGCGCTGTGAGGTGTCGATGGTTGCGGAGCCGCTCGGGGATGAGCTTGCGCGGGCGCTCTTTGCGGGGATGGTGCGTCTCGGGGGGCCGAAGCGGGAGGAGGCGCGGCGGTGGCGGCGGCTCGGGATGGATGCGTTTGCGGCGCGGCGCGTGCTCGCGGTGGAGGAGGCGGTGCCGTGCGTGCTTGTGGACGACACGATGCCGGATCTGGAGGCGCACCGGGCGCTTCTTGCGCACCACGCGTCGGTGGTGCAGGGGTTCCGGTGGGGGGTGCGGGGCGGGCCGCTCTGCGACGAACCGGTGGGCTACGTGCGGTTCCGAGTGATTGACGCGGTGGTGGAGGCGGGGGCGCTGGCGCTGCAGCTCGTGGGGTGTGTGCGCAAGGCGATGGTGGCGGCGATGATGGCGGCGGGCCCGCGGCTCCGGGAGCCGGTGTACCGCGTGGATGTGTTGCGGACGCGGCAGTTGGGGCCGGCGGCGCTCCGGCGGGTGTTGGGGCGGCGGCGGGGCGAGATGGTGGCGGACCGCGCGGTGGCGGCGACGCCGCTCTACCACAGCGTGTTGGTGGTGCCGGCAATGGACTCGGTGGGGTTGGAGACGGATCTCCGGCTCGGGGGCGCCACGTGCCAGGTGGCGGTGGACGGGTATGCGGAGGTGCCGGGGGACCCTCTTGTGGGGGAGGAGGCGGCGGTGCACACGGCGGCGGAGGGCGAGGCGCTCGCGCGGGACATTGTGATGAAGACGCGGCGGCGGAAGGGGCTCGGGGCGGCGGTGTAGCCGGGAGGACGTGGATCCGCTATGAACATTATAGACACGGGTGCCCTAGGCAGCCAAGGGGGCGTCGGGGACGGGCATGGCCTGGGGCTTCTGGTTCCAGGCCATGTACTTGGAGAACATCAAGCCGACGCCCTCGAAGCAGGCCATGAGCATGGAGCACATGACGGCGCTCTGGAGGGTGTGCTTGCGGCCGCCGCGGATGGCGAGGGCGCCACCGGTGAAGAAGCCGGCGATGATGGCGTTCCAGGGGTCCTCTCTGCGGCGGACGCCCTTGACGGCGCAGTCAAAGGTCAGGAAGAGACCGCCCCAGACGCCAAAGTTGCCGCCGACGACGGGGGCACGGGCCTTGACGGCCAGGAGGGCGCCGATGCGGCGCTCGCCGTAGGGGGAGTTGCGGAAGCCCTTGATGCCGTGCCAGATGGTGCCGCCGATGGCGCCCATGGCAAAGGCGCCGCCGAAGTCGTTGAGAATGACGATGGGACACGGGTCTCTGGTGTGGTCGGCCAGCATGAGAGAGGTGGAAGCTGGAGGAATATTTTCGCCGCTTGCATTAACATGAACATCTCGACGCTGACGCTTGGCACGAGACGGCGGACCGGGGCCGGGTCGGTGGCGGCGGAGATGGAGGAGAATGCGGGGGAGTTGAAGCTCGGGCCGGAGTTTGCGCTCCGGCAGTTGAGCCACAGCGGGGAGGAGACGCCGCTCACGGCGTTGAACCTCCTGGAGGCCAAGATTCTCATCCGCGTGGCGTTGCGGAGCAGACGCAGCGGGGAGGAGGGGGAGGAGGGGGACGGCGACTTGCAGGAGGAGGAGTTGGTGGGGACGCTGGCGGCGGCGAGCGACGTGCTCAAGAAGACGGCGCACTACATCAACGCGTTTGCGCGGTTCAAGGACGAGCTGGCGGTGGCGGCGGTGGAGGACTTGTTGCGGCGGTACACGGACGTGAACGGGAACAAGCAGGAGTTCCACCCGTTTGAGCGGGCGCAGTTGGGCACGTTGGTGTGCGACGATGCGGACGAGGCCAAGACGTTGATTCCGAGCTTGGCGGACAAGATCAGCGACCAGGAGTTGCAGGGCATTTTGAACCAGTTGACGCGCTTGGAGGCGCGGTACTAGGGCGCACGGCCAGAGGCCAGGGCGCGGGCGTAGGACTAGGCGGGGCGCGAGGCGGCCCGGGCTGCTGGTACAAGATGTCATCATGTCATTACGTCGTGAGTCGTGGCTACCACTCGGCCAGGGAGCGCGGGCTTCTCTCCAGCTGCACCACCATGTCCAGCAACATCTGGTCAAACACGGGGCTGCGCGGGCGCGGCGCGGCGGGGCGGTCGAGCGCAAACAGCGGGATGGGCGTGGGCTGGTTCATGGCGCACGGCGGGGGCACGGAGCGCGGGGAGGCGGCGTCGTCGGCCTCGCCACGGCGGCTCCAGGAAAAGACGCGCCGGAACAGGCTGCGCGGGCTGTGCCGCTCCTCCTCGCCGGGGTGGTCCAACTGGACGGAGCCGTCCAGGAGGTTGCGGTAGTAGACCAGGTTGAGCTGCGAGTCGAAGCCGCGCTCCCAGCCCTTGGGCACTTTCGGCTCGGGGGCCAGTCTGCGTCTGAGGTTCATTGGCGACACCCCCAGGGTCCCCGCGCGCCATATATAGTCCTCGAGGTGCAAATCGCGGCTCGGGCCCAGCGGCGCTGACATGCACGCGCATGCATGTTTGTCATCAAGCGGTGTCGCTGCGACGTGCCCGTAAACCGCGGTGGCGAGCCGCTGGCGCGGGTGGCGGGGGCGCAGCGGCGCGGTGTTGTGGGCTGGGCGCAGCAGGCGCGGCGGGCCCTGCGCCCGCAGCGGGCCCTGTGTCCGTGGAGGAGGCGTCGCCGCTCGCACGGCCCCGTCACACGCGCGGCCGGATCGGCCGGAGGCGCCTGGCCCGCCGACCGGGTCGGAACACGGCACACGCATTCCTCCGGTCCCGTGCTGTGCGCGCTAGTGCGTGTGTCCGCCGGCCGTGCGTGCTAACACCGGGTGCCGGGGTGCCTGCAGCCAACGTCCCTTAAAGCCGCGGCCCCGTGCGTGCTGACACAGGCTTACTCATGGATGCGGGACGCGTGGTTTGTGGATGATTAGAAATCGCCTAGAAGTCGCCGCCGTCGAACCCGCCGTCGAACCCGTTGTCGTACCCGTTGTCGTACCCGTTGTCGTAGCCCGCCTGGTAGGCGTCGTTGGACTTGTGGTTGTCGATCGCGCTCTCCAACATCATGCCGCCGAGAAGCCCGCCCGCCGCGCCGAGCGCCATCCCCGTGCCCGCGCCCATGCCGCCAAACTTCTTCTTCGGCTGCTGCTGCACGTACTGCTGCTGGGGGTAGCCCTGCGGCGGGTACTGCTGGGGGTAGCCCTGCGGCGGGTACTGCTGGTAGCCCTGCGGCGGGTACTGCTGGTAGCC
>JAJMSD010000016.1:0-85456 GCA_030558265.1 [Candida] pseudocylindracea
CAATCAGCCCCAACTGCACCATCAGCGTGATGTTGCTCTTCAAGTTGGCCAACTCCAGCGCCAGCTTGTGCGGGTCCTTCAAGCCAAACTGCTTGATGAACGCCTTCTGCACGACCGTGCCCGAGATGCCGCCCTCGTCGAGACCGCGCGCGGCCCCGAGCACACCAAACACGACCGTCGAGAAGACGAGCGTCATGTTGAAGATCTCCGGCGGAGACCCGTCTCTGTTGAAGAACTTCTTGAAGAACTGCATGGTGGGTGGAGAGGCGAGGGCGGGGACGCGTTGCTTTATATGCTGGAGGCACCGTTGCGTCGGCACGGCGCGCCGCCCATCACGCACCATCGCGGGGATGCGTGGGGCGCGGGCCAATGAGACGGGCGAACCGTAATCGGCACCGAGCTCGGGCGGGCTCAGCGTGTCCGCGTTCGGTGCGGCAGGGCCATTTCCGATCTGTCCGTGCGCGCTATTGGCTCGGAGTCAGCACAAGTGCGGGGTCATGCACCGCTGCGTCACGGCGGGGCCTGCGCGACAAGCACTGCCAAGAGCTCCTCGCCTTGGCCCCGGCAAACGGACAGACCGGCGGGGCGGGCACCGCCGGCGCGCTGCCGCCCGCCCGCCGCACGGGCCGCCGCACGCAGGGTCGCGCTCCTAAACACACGCTGCGCTAAACCCCCAGGCGAGCCCCCTACCCAACAGCGCGCCCCCAAAACCCCGGGCTTCTGCGCCCCGACGCACCTTCCCCGCCCGGCCCGAGCGGCGGCTGCCCCGCCCGCCGCTCCAGCGGAACCGCCGCTCCTGCACGCAGTCCGACATGCGTTTTGCACGTGATGCGCGAGAGGGCTGCGTGTGACTGTCGTCCTGCACGCACCCACGCCGCCACGACTTTTCGCTCGTGCATTTTTCACCTTCCCCTCTCCTCCATCTTCAACCTACAATGACCAAGAGAACTAAGAAGGTCGGCATCACCGGTAAGTACGGTGTTCGTTACGGTTCGTCTTTGAGAAGACAGTGCAAGAAGTTGGAGGTCCAGCAGCACTCCACCTACGACTGCTCCTTCTGCGGCAAGAAGGCCGTGAAGAGAGAGTCCACCGGCATCTGGAAGTGCTCCGGCTGCCGCAAGACCGTGGCCGGCGGTGCCTACACCGTGTCCACGGCTGCTGCCGCCACCATCAGACTGACCATCCGTCGTTTGAGAGAGTTGGCTGAGGCCTAAGTGGAGTCGCACGCGTCCCCAGGGCGCGGTCGCGGATGACTGTATAGAGGATGAAATGCAGGCAGAAACAAGCCACCCGGCGGCTGTGCCCGTGTAGTCGTGCGGCTCTCCGCCACGTCTCCCCACCACCGCTCCGCCTTGTCGTTGTCGTTGATTCGTATGCTACCGCGCCAACCGGCTCTTGGCAAACGCAACCACCTGGCTCGCCCCGTGGTCCGTCACAAAGAACTTCTTCTTGTTCTTGTCCTTCCAGAGCAACACCCCGATGTCTTCCGCGTAGTTGCTCAACAAGTCAAACTCCCGGTCGCTGCCAAACCCCAGGAAACACTTGCCGTCCCACGTCTGGATCCGGTCGAGCTCCAACTGCCACAACCGGATCTGGTCCACCACCGTTGGCGGCAACACCTCCAACCGATGGTCGGCCGTCTTGATGTTGTTGCTCCGGTCAAACTCAATCTTCTTGGCCAACTTCTCCTCCGCAAGCCGCTTCATCTGCGGGTGCGCGTGTGTCTCGAGGTAGTAGATGATCTGCTCCGCCGTGATCCCCGAGTAGAGCGCCCGCCGGATCAGCTCCCGCGTAAGCTGCCCCGTGATCATGTTCGCAAACCGCGCCCGGAGGTGCACAAAGAGACTGAGAATCGCAATCTGGAGCGGCAGCGTCGTGTACGCATAGAGCCGGAAGTTGGTCTCGATCACAATGTACCCGTCCAGGTCGGGCGCAAGGATCGACGCGCGCGGCGGCGGCGCCGACCCCGCCGTTGCCACCGCCAGGCTCGACGGCGCACTCGTGTCGGCACTGCCCGTCGCCGCCGCAAGCATCGCACTCGTCGCCCCGTCCGCCACCCCGCGCTGCGGCCCCGCCACCCCCACCGTCTCCAGCGTCAACGTGGTGGCAAGCCGCGTGGGGTAGAAGCGCCGCAGCAGCGACTTGCGCTGGTACACCAAGCCGTAGTCGCGCAAGTCCTCCAAGAGTACAAGCTGCGTCGAGCTCAAGGCCGCCAACTGGTAGTCCCGGCCCAACTCGAGCAGGCCCAACATGAAGATGAAGTTCAACACATCCACCAGGTCCATCAGGAGCACCGTCGCGAGGTTGAGGTACTGCAACAACAACGTCCAGATCTGCGTCGTCACGTCCTGGAGCAAGAACTGGAACCCCTCCTTGGTGATGCGCATGTGCGACGTGCTCGCGCCGTCCATCAACCCCGCGTGCTTCAACAACTGGAGCACCAGCTGGCTCGGCTGCTCCTGCATCCCCGGCGTGCCCACCATGAAGTGCAAGATGTTCTCCCACCGCGCCGCCGCGTACTCGTCGAGAAACCCCACGTCCACCGAGTGCGCGTCTGCCCCGTCGCACACCATGCCAAACGCATTGTGCGTCTCCCCGCCTGTCAACGCGTTGCGGATCGACTTGCGGAACACCTCGTGCAACGCCACCAGCCCCTCCCGCTCCTCCACCAACCGGAGCTCCCGCATGCTCTTCCACGCCTCCGCCCGCGTGCGGAGCGGCGCCTGCAGCGGCTTCACCCACTTGTCCAACTCCCGCCGCGGCACCGGCCGGTCGTGGAACACCATCAGCATCACAAAGAACTTGCCCATCGCCGGAAGAAGCCGGTAGATGGCAAGACACGTCGCCGGCAGCTCGTACAACCGGTCTTGCACGTTCTTCGGCAACCCCTCGAGGTACTCGTTCACGCTCGCCTTCTTGTGCACAGACGACATGAGATACACTGTGTATTTTTATCAGCTTCCCTTGAGCTCATAGTTGCTGAACGTGCCCTCCGTAAACCACACGTCCCCGAGAAAACGGAACCGCGCCTGCTCCGCCGCGGAGAACCCAACCACCTGCCCATACACATCGTCCACCCGGTCGTAGGCACACCACATGTAGCCGCCGCAGATCTCGCGGTTGATCTGCCACGGCTGCGGCATGTCCTCCTCGCTCTTTGCGTTCAAGAGCGCTGCCCCCGGCTTCGCGCTGCGCCCGTCCAGGCTCTCCCGCACCAACCGGTCCTCCACCGCCGCTAGAAGCTCGAGCGTCAGCGGCGGCACGAGCGCCGCCTCCATCTGGAACGGCTCCACGTAGAGCTTGCGGATCTCGTCCCGCAGCATCCCGGCAAAGTCCCGCGCCTTCACGTCCCGCACCCACCCCAGCTTCTTGCAGTACTTGAACCCGCCGTTGATCCAGAGAAGCGTCTGTCCGTCGTCCAGATCGATGTGGCCGGGGTGGGCCGAGCACACCTTGTGCCGCCGGTACTTGAGCTTCTTGGGCGCGGCCGCCGCCTCCGTGTCTGGCTCTGCGCGCCGCTGCACCGCCCCCGGCTCCGCCTGCGCAATCTGCGCTCCCTCCGGTGCTGGCGCCGCTTCCGGTGCCAACCCATTGCCTTCCACCTCGGGCTCCCGCTGCACTGCCCGCTCCTTGCTCTCCTCGTTGGTCTGCTGCTGCACCGCGGGGTGTGCACCCTTCGCCTCGCCGCCCACCGGCGCCTTGGCGGCCTCGGCCTCGCCCGCGTCCGCCTCGTCCACCTTCTCCTTCGCCGCCTGCTCCGCCGCCTGCTCCGCCGCCATCCGCTCGCGCTCCACCTCTCCGGGGCTGGCCATGTGCTCCTCCATCCCGTCCAGATACACGGCGTCGTCCGCAATCTTGCCAATCGCAGCAGCCCGGAACTTGTTGAACTTGTACTGCTCGTCCCCCACCATCAGCAACCCGAGCCAAAAGAACTCCTTCTCGCCCCAACTCAACGGCCGCATCGCGTACAACTGCTGCAACTGTGCCGTCATCAACATGCCCATGTAGTGCTGCCGCCGGTCCATGAGCACCATGCCCGCCTCCATCACGTGGCCCTCACCGTGCTCAAACATCCCGTTGCTCATCGTGTACTCCGTCACCTTCGGGAGCCCGAACCGCGCGTGGTCCTCCTCCATCATCGTGCCGAACACTCTCTTCTTGAGCAACGCAAGCGTGTGCGCGTTCACCGGCTGGTGCACCTGGCGGTCCTTGAAGAAGAGCGCGCGCGTGTCGCGGTATCCAGTGTGGTTGAAGAGCCGCGCCGGCTCCACAAGCGGCACCGTGTCTGTGTCCATCAACATCGTCTCCTGGAACGAGTTGAAGAGGTGTGCAAGCACCTTGCGGCCGTACTTGGAAAAGAGGTGGTTGTACACCTGCCCGGACGTGATGCTCGGCTTGACGTCCACAAACCAGAGCTCCTGCTTCGGAAGACGCAATGCCTCCGGCACGTCCTTGCCACCGGCTTCCCGCCGGTAGGCCTCGTACAGCGGCGGCATGTCGATCGAGTCCCGCCGCGCCCAGTCCACGAGCTTCTCCTGCGCCAGCCGCGCGAGCTCGCCCAGGTGCACAATCTGGATCGGAAACGTGTTCCCAAGCACCCGGAGCACCTTGATGAGCCCCGCCACCTCCGACACGTGCATGTTGCCCATTGTCAAGGCAATGCCCCGGCCGTTGAACGCGTCCCGGAACAGCCCCACAAAGCACGCCTCCAGGTCCACCTTCACCGGCTTGAGCTTGTACACGTTGTCCGGCGTCGCGCGCGTCTCCGGTGTGAGGCCCGGAACGTGGCCGGCCTCGAGCGCCTTGCCGTCCCAGCGCGTGTATGTGGGCACGATGCGCAGAAGGTACGGGAACACCATCCGCTCCACCTCCGCACACGGCGGAAGGCCGCCAGCCGGCCTGTGCAAGTAGCACTGCCCGAACCGCCGCAACCGCAGGATGCGGTCAAGCGACTCCTTGTCCACCACGTCTGCGTTGGCCATGATGGTGTCAAACTCGGCACGGAAGATCTTGCGCAACGCCCGCTGGCCGCGCGGCTGCAAGTCGCCCGTCACTTTGTCGCCCGTGCTGTCGGTGTAGCGGAACCCAAACCGCGGCTTGTACCGCTCCACCATCTCCTCGACAAACTTCTTGCGGTCGTGCTGGACGCCCTCGTACTTGTCGCCCACCAGGGGGTCCACGTTCACGTCAGCAAACTCCGCCAAGTAGCTAAAGTAGGTTGCACACAGCCGCGCCACAACCGCCTCCGCAGGTCCCTCCAGCACCACGCCCCCCAGCACCCCACTGTCAAAGTGGTCCGGGTACGGCACCAAGTGCGCCGCGTACAGCGTGCGCGCGGGCAAGGCGTGGCGCACGGTCGCAAACGCCGCCAAGACGAGGAGCAAGCCCACAATCTGCGAGGCCCGGCGCGTGAGCCGCACCGTCGGAAAGCGCCGGATCACCTGCTGCACAACCACCAGGGGCTGCAGTTTCATGAGTGCCATGCCAAGGAAAGAACGTCTGCTTCTCGCGCCTGGTCCCGCCTGCCCACGCTCCAAGCCTTGCGCGTCGATCCAAGTCGCGTCGTGCCGCTACCGCCCACGTGCTCATCGGGCGCCGCACGTCCGCGGCGATATCGGAGCGCGCCTGGTCCAACGGCGCGGGCTGCGGCCGGCGGCGGCGCCACATGCGGCTTCTTCTCTGGGTGTTTGCGTTCGTGGGCGCGTGGTGCTTCCCGGAGGCGCTCGAGTGCAGTGACAGCGACTTCCAGCGCACCGTGCGCGCCACCTCCAAGACGCTGTTCATCGAGTTCTACGCCCCCAACTGCCGCTACTGCCGCGACGTCGATCCGGTGGTGCACCAGCTTGCCCGCGTCTTCAACCACGACGACTCCAAGGTGCAGGTGGTGCGCATCAACATGCTCGACAACAAAAAGACCCGCAAGGACTACAACATTGTCGGCTACCCCACGCTCCAGCTCCGCGGGCCCGAGGGCACCCTCATTGCCAGCTACGCCAAGGGCGCGCGCGACCTCGACTCCATGGCCAAGTGGATCACCAGCTACACCGGCGTCCGCCCCGCCTGGCCCGAGCAGCGCACCGTCCGGCTTGACGACGAGCTGTTTGACAAGGTTGTCGGCTCCGGCCGCGACGTCACCGTGGCCTTTGTCGCCCTGTGGGTGCCCGGGTGGACGTCGCCCCTCCACTTCTACGCCGACGTTGCACGCCGCGAGCACGACGCCGGCAGCGAGCACGTGTTTGCCGTTGTCGACACGGACAGCGAGCTGGCGCGCGAGACGGTGGCGCGTTTCCGCCGCAGCACGCCCGAGTCCATGCTCCATTTCCCCCGCAGCTACCGCAGCGGCGACGACACGTCTGTCTTTTACGCCGTGGGCGGCGAGCACATCAGCGCCGACGACGTCGAGCTCGTCGTCCGCCGCAAGTTGCTGGCAGCCACCACCTTGTCCGACCTCCACGAGGCGGACAACGTGCCCGAGCTCGTGCTCGACTCCGACTCGGAGGACGAGGAGAGCGTCTACCGGTACGAGGACTTGTAACCCTATCGACGCTACGCGGCGGCGTCGTGGCTCTGCTGCATCAAGCGCACCCACGGCTGCCGCCGGAACCGGTTCTTGGACACAATCTCGTCCAACACCAGCGTCCACTGCTCCCACTCGGGCTTGCTCTGCGCCCCGAAGTCAATCACCTCTCCGTTGTAGAAGCGCAACTTGAACGCATAGTCCACGAGCAACATGTCGCTGAAGTTGCGGTAGCGCTTCGGGTCCACCTTCTCCTTGCCGACCCACACAACCTCCAGCGCCTTGAGCAAGTTGATGCGCGCGCGCGGCTTGCCGTTCATCTCGTTGTGCGCAATCAACTCCGTTCCGTGCAACCGGAACAAGCGCCGCTTCCACAGCTCGCAGTCGCCGCCCTCCTGGTACAAGTACGCCTCGAGCTCGTGGCCCAGCAGCTCCGCCACCCGCTGGAGGAGATGGTGCGCCGTGCGGATGCTCGTCGGAAACACCTCGTCCTCCGCCGTGCGCGGGAGATACAACATCTTCACCTCCAACTGCCCCACACGCGTCGGCGACCGCACCACTGGCTCGCCCGTCGTCGGATGCAACACCGTCTCCCACTCGTTGAACACGGTGATCTCGAACGTCGCCACCTGGCCCGTCGCCAGCAGCTCGTACTGCGAAAAGTCAATGTAGCACCGCCCGAACGACCCATCAGTGGCCACCACGTGGCTCCAGCTGTCCATCCGCTCCCGCTCCACCAACCGCGTCACCACGTGCCGCTCCTTCCCACCAAACATCCGGCTGAGCCGCCGCTTCAGCTTCACCGTCTGCACCTCCCGCACCTCCATCACCTCGTTGCGCAACGGCTCGTAGCTCGCCTTGAAGGTGAGAATGAAGTCCAACAGCTGCTGCACCGTGAGCTCAAACTCCTGGCCAATCGGCAGCAGCCGGCCCATCGCGTACTCGGGCGTCTTGACACAGTGGATGCCGTTGTCCAACATGAGCAGGAACGTGGCATCATGGCCCGCAATGTCAGGGAGCGTGAGGTTCTTGAGACCCTCGACCCGCAAGAACAAGCGGCCACGCTCTGTGTCGTCGCCTGCCCGCGCCGGCCGCGGCACCGCCGCCTCCGCCAACTGCGGGTTCACCACGAACAGCTCGTTGTTCGGGAACAGGAGCCGCTTCAGCCGCGGCGTCTGCGCCGCCAACCCAGCCGCCAGCAGCGAGTCTCCCAACGTCCCCGGGCGCTGTTTCTGGACCAGCAAGTCGTGCCCGGTGAAGTCAAACGGGTGCGGGTCGTCGTCAGAGAGAACTTCCTCTGTGTCCGCGTACTCGCCCTCGTCTGCATACACCGGCTCCATCACGCTGTGTCTGCGGTGCGAAGTGCCGCTCGCGTGCCGGTCGGAGCGCCGGCTGGAGCGCCGGCTGGAGCGCCGGCTGGAGCGCCGGGAGGAGCCTTCGCTGGACTTCCGCGGCTTTTCCTCCTCCCTTGCCTTCTTTGCCGCCACCTCGCGCCGGTACTCCTTGTAAATGTCCATGTCCAGCGCCGTGCTCACCGCGCGCTTGCTCTCCGCCTTGGCCACCACGAGCTCCCGCTTCGGCGTGTACAACTGTGCGGCTGAGCTGTTGGTCTCTTCATCGGTGGCCAGAAGCCCCGAGCCCTCAAGCTCGCGCGAGCGCTCCTTCGTCAAAAACCGGCTGATCTCCTTGTCAAAGTCAAAGTCAAGCAACTGTGACAGCTCGCCGCCGGCCGCAAACGCCCGCTCCTGGCGCGAGATCTGCCGCGGCCGCCGCGACAACTCCTCCGTCAAGAACTGCGGCATCACCATGCTGCTGCTGGCGAGAATGCCCCCGTCATCAATGTCCGGCGCTGCATCCTCGTACTCCACAACCAACAGCGCACGCTGCGACGGCGGGCCGTCCAGGACCGCGTGGTGCGTCACCCGGTGATGCGCCTTGTGGTCCTTGTACTCTGCCCATTCCCCAGTGCTCATTTGCTGCTTGGTCTGGAGGATCCGCTTCACATCCTCCGAGTTCATGCTCGGAAGCGTGCGCATGCCTGCACCGCGGATGGTGTTTGAGCTGTCGTCACGCTTGAGCGACTGCAACGCCGCGGCCTCCTCAGGTTCGCGCTTGAAGTGGCGCTGCACAAGCGTCGGCAGAGTCGCCGTCACCTTGAACAGCTGCAGTGTCAGCGGCACCGACTTGGGTTTCTGCGACAGTCCACTGGCTGCCGGGAGCGATCTGGGCCGTCGCTTCTTGTCCTCGCGCGTGCTGGCACGGCGGCCGCCGCTCTCACGGGTGCTCTCACGGGTGCTCTCACGGGTGCTCTCACGGGTGCTCTCACGGGTGCTGCCACTGCGACTGCCGCTCTTGAGGTCGCGCTCATTGAGGCGGTGACGTTCAAGGTAGTCGCGCGACAGCATCCGACGCGGCCGCGGCGTCACGGGCTCCACCGGCGGCGGAGCCTGCAGCACCTGCACCAGCACCAGCCGCGACACATTGCCCACAGACACGCCACTTACCTGGCGCAGCAGCGGGACCCACTGGCTGAACTGCTGGCCAAACTCCACCAGTCCCACCAGGAGATCAGGCAACGCAATGGCCCCGCGCGGCACAATCAGCATGAACAGCCCCGTCTGCAGGTTGTACTGCTGCTGCAGCAACACCCGCAGCTTCAGCACGAGCGTGATCTCGCGCGGCGGCGTCACCTTGCGCAACCGTGTTGGAAGCTGCCGCGAGAGACCCCGGGTCGACAGCGACAGCAGCCGGAGTGGGTTCTGGTGCCAGATCGAGAGGTAGTCCGACGTGTCCTCCTGCTTGGCCGTGAACAGCGGCTGGTTCGGGGGCAGCACCGCCAGCTTGCGCTCCGGTCGGAGCGTCCGCTGCGGGCTGTAGAGGTCGTCGTACATGCCAGGCAAGGAGGCACCGCCAGCGTCCACCGTGGGTGTGGCCAGCAGAGCACTGGGCACGCGGCTGTCGCCGCTGCTGGTCTTGGTGAGCATCATCCGCGACAACTCGCCAAACAGCAGGCCGTCGTCAGAAATGTTCGGGAGTGTGCCCATGCTCTCACCGCTCACGGCCCGCAGACCAGCAGCCCGCAGCACCGAGGCCTGTTCGCTGGTCACAGCCGATCCGACTGAGTTCACGCCGCTCTCATCCGAGTCGGCGTGCAGGAACGCGGCGGAAGGAGCACGGAAGGCGGCAACCTCGCTGCGCGACTCCTCCTTGACGGTGTTGTCGGCGTCAAGAGACGCACGTGAGCTGTTGGCGCTCCCGTCGCTCATCAGACGAAACTGCGCTGCCATCTGTGCCACCCGCAGCTGCGACGACAGCACGGGGACGTTCGACGACTCGCCTGGGGCAGACTCAAAGCGCGAGCGCATCCAGCCCACGAGACCAGCACGCGGAGCGGCCACCTCCGCCGACCCCGCAGAGCTCTGGCGCTCCTGGAACGCCGGAGACACACCTTCGTCCAACGGCTCCTCGTCCATCGACACAAACACCTCGCTGGTGCTAGTAAAGCCCGAGCGCGCGCCCGAGGACGGTGCAGCCCGAGGCGACGGCGTCGGTGTGGGCTCGTTCTGGGCACGGCCCGCACCACTGATGGTGGTGAGGGTTTCGCTTTCCCTGAGCACCGGAGACGCCTGCGGCTGGCTCGAGTCGGCCTGTGGACTCGGTTCGGCAAGCAGACTGTGTGCGGGGACCAGGCCGGCGTCAGGAAGCAGGCCGGGCTCGCGCAAACGCTGCAACGACAAGTTGAACAAGCTGCTCTGGTGCTCCTCCAGCGTGTCCATCTGGTACTCGCCCAGCACCTCCGACAAGTCGTTGGAGGTTGTTTCGGACGGCTCCATCGAGGTGTCCAGCGGGTCCTCGCCACCAAAGCTTGGCATCAGAATCATGGGCGGGGTAGGCGCAGGCGTCGGCTCAGGCTGCGGGAGAAGCCGCGCCACGTTCTCGTCCGTCAAGCCACCAACGCCCGAGGACAAGACAGCCGGACGCATGCGAACGCCGGGACTGGTGGTGTCCAAGACACGCTCGTGCTCGCCGACCAGCAGCACGTCCGACACAAGCGACTCCTGGCGGTTGTGCAGCGCCAGCCACGTTGCGCCCGCCAGCTGCTGGTCCACAAGGTGCAACTGGTGGAGCAGCTGCTGAACCGGTACATGCTCGGCGGCGCCCTGGACGTGGGGCTCGGAGCGCGACAGCGCGAGCTGGCCACTGCCAAACAAGACGTCCGTGTAGTGGGAGTTGGAGCGGCGGTGGGGCAGAACCAGCCGCGAGCGCTCCAACTTCGGGGTGTAGGCCGTCTTGCCGGCGTGGATATCCACCTCGGGGACGGTGGCCGCCGCTTCTTGCGCGTCGACGGCGGCGGTGCTCGGGCCGGCGGTGCTCGGGCCGGCGGTGGCGTCCGGACCAACGGCAGCGGGAATGGCCACCTCGTGCTCGGACTTGGCCGACAGAGAGCTGCCACGACGAAACATGGGGTGCAGCGCGCGCGGGGGGACCGGCGGCGGCAGGTCGGGGGCGCTGCCGGGCGGGGGGAGAGAGACGGTGCCGGGAAGGCCGTTCCAGCCGGGGTTGACGATGGGGTGCTCCCGCTCGATCTCCTGCAACTCACGCTGCAACTGGACAAAGCTGTCGTGGGAGTCGTCACCACCGTCGCTGTCGTTCTGGAAGGACGGCTCGGGGTACGGGCTTTCCTGTTCGTACAGCATCACCTTGGGCGGCTGCGGGTTGAATGCGACCAGCTTCTTGGAGGGCGAGATCTGGAGGGGCGGGCGGAGGATGGACTTGCTGGGGGAGACCAGGCGCTCGCGGGGCGGGGTGGTCTTTTCGATGAGCGTCTCCAGGGAGTCTTCCTCGCGGTCGTTGCCGTAGGACGGAGCACGGTCGGGCGGCGACAAGTGCGCCAGAGTGGTGCCCTCAGTGGGTGCGGTGCCCTCGGCCGGCCGTGTGTCTCCGGCTCCGGGGGCGCCGCCGAGCGTGTTATCGCGGGCGAGCGCATTATCGCGTGCCAACGCGTCGTTTTCGAGGAGCAACTCCTCGGTGCTGCGGGAGAACTTGAGGGGCATCACGGGGGTGTCGTGGGAGTCGTTGGCCAAGGAGTCGTCGTCCACAGCGGCGTCTGCGGCCGCCCCCTCGGCGTTGCTGTCGGAGGCGCGGCGCGATCCGAGCAGCGTGGAGCGGTCGAGCTCATCGACGCGTAGCTTGCCCATGGCTATCGAGCCGACCATGCCCGAAAGCTCGGCATCGCTGTGGGTGTCGTCGCTAGCGTAGGTGTCAAAGTCACGCGAGGTGCGGGAGCCCGGCCGGAGCAACTTGCGGCGCGGCAGACTGTCGCTGTCGTGCGGGTTAAGGTCGCGGAGGAACATGTCGACCAGCTCGTTTTCGCGCTGGAACACGTTCGGGATGGAGCGGATGCTCTCGTCCCGCGGGAGCGCGGCGCCGGAGGCGGTCATTCGGGAGCAAGGGAGACAGGGAACTAGCAAACAGTCGACACGAGCTAGCGGTCGGTAATTGGGGAGCAGGCGCGTCTGCACTGTGCAAGGCCCATTGTTTTGTTTATTGTCCGTTTTGGGGAATGGCACAGCGTTACGCGCAGGTCGGCGCGGCGGGCGGGACACGACCCGGCACGTGAGCAGCTGCCGGACGGCGAGGGTGTGAGGGCCGGGCAGGGGCTCAGCCGGCGCCGGGCCATCCGTTGGGCTGCATGGGGCTCCTCAGGTGTGCTGGGGGCGGTGCGTGTTTCTGGGGCGCGCCGAGCGTGCCCTGGAAGACGTGCTGGCCGGGCGGCGCGCGGCCGGGGAACAGCGGGTGGAGCTGCTGCGGTGTGGGGTACGGCTGCGGGGCCGGTGCCGGGCTGAACTGCTGTGGGTGGTGCTGCAGCGGGTGCTGTGGAGGGTGCTGTGGAGGGTGCTGCTGCCGCTGCTGCTGGCGCATCTGTTGTTGGGCTGCAGCCTGCTGGAACTCGCGCTGAATCATCTGCCGGTGCTGCTGGAGCATGCTGGGGTTGGAGGTGTTGAGGGGGTACTGCGTGGGCTGGTTCGGCGGGAACACGGGGGTGCCGGACTCGGGCGTGACGCTCATGGAGAGGTTCTCCAGCGAGCGCAGGCCGTCCGCCATGAGCATCTCCAGCGGCACGGCATACTGCGGCGCATGTACGTGCAGTTTCACCTGCGACGGCCACGGCTGCGTCTGAAACTCCTGCGCCTGCTGCATGCCTGGGCCGAGCCACGTTTGGGCCGAGGACGACAGCGGGTGCGCTGCGCCGGCCGGCACGGCAGTGGTGGCGGCGGCGCCTGCGGCAATGCCCGGGGCAACCGTCTGGGCGACGACCGGCGCGGAAATGCCGCCGGCCTCCATGGCCTGGAGCCGTGCCTGCATGAGCTGCTGCTGCTGCATGTGGTAGACCAGCTGCATCTGGAGCGCCAGCACCGGGCGCTGCTCGGGAGCGGCTGCGGCCTGGTTCGCGACTGCTGCGGGGGAGGGCGGCGGTTTGGCATGCACGAGTGCATGCTGCTGGGCCACGTGAGGGTAGAGGGTTGCCGGGACAAAGTCGCTGCTGGGAAGGACCGACGATGTGGCGTTACTCGAGGTGGCGTTATTCGGAGCGGCGCCGAACAGAACACCGAGCAGGGAGGCGCCGATCAGGGAGGCGCCGAGCAGGGAGGCACCGAGCAGAGCCACGCCGAGCAGAGACACACCAAGCGGGGGCGTACCCACTAGCACAGTCCCCAGGGCATGCGGCATTCCAGACACGCCCACGGAGGCGTCGGGAAACGCCCGCATCGCGGTCTCGGACGGACGCTGGGGCAGGCGCGCGGGCGGTAGTGCGGACTGGAGCGCGTTGGCGGAGGCGTTGTGTGTCTGGACAATGCTGGAGTGGAAGGTGCTGACAAAGAGGTCCCACCACTGCACAAGATGCAGCTCGTCGTCGTGGGAGGGGGGGATGTCCGGGTGCTCGCGCCAGACGGCGGCGGTGTCGATGGCGGTGCCGCACTCGTGAAGAAACGCCTCGGCGCTGGCGGGGTGGCCCAGCAAGACGAGGTGGCGGTAAATGCCCTGGTTGAAGTGGACGAGCGTGGCGTCGGGGGCAAGCGGATCATTGGGGATCGCCTGGAGCGGGAGGGGCAGAAAGCCGGTGGGCGGGCGGGGCTGCAGCGAGGAGGGCGGACCCGGAGCCATGGGGGCGGCGGCCGGAACGGGGGCGGACGAAACGGGGGCGGTGCTCTGGAGGAAGGCCTCCATGCCGCCCGGATCGCCGTCGTCCAGCCCGTCGGGTAGAGAGAAGAAATTCATGCGCACCCGGGCGAGGGTCGGATGGAGCGCGGTCAAAAGAAGGTAAGGTTTGGTGGGGCTGGCGGGTCACAAGTGCTGTGTGGATGCACACAACCGTCCCCAAAGCAGACTCGAAGCTAAAATGTCCGAGGAGAGCAACGGGTGAGCAACTCAATCGCTGGGGGATTGTCGGGAGGCTGCGCACGCGTCCGGGGAGCGTGGGGGAGGCAGCGGTGGGGAAGAGGGCAGATGGGCGACACGCACGCGCATGGGGCATGTGGGCAGACCCTGGGCCGTTGGGCTGCGGCGCTGGGCGACGGATTTCACCGCGACAGCGGCCACCGAGGCGCGATTTGCCTGACGCACGTCCGAGGTGCGCCGAAGCATGCGGGAGCACTCACCAGGAACATGCACACCAAACTCTATTTGGGCAGGAGAAGCTTGCGGTGTGCGCTAGTAGGCGGTCTCTATGCACGGACGCTGTGCCCTGTATGCACCGCCGGACAGTAAAGCCCGGGCTTGGACGCGCCGCTCGCGCGGGTCTCAGGCGCGGGGCGCCGCGCGGGTGGGTGCGTGTGCCGCGGGAGATTTACGGCTGCGGCCGGCGCGATGTCTGCTTGGCCGCGGCTGCTTCATGTGGGAACACCGTCTGCATGTTTGGGTTGGGCCTGCGGGGGGTGCGTCGTAGGCTGCAGCCTGGTGCGCGCGCGCTGTGCGCGGAAACAAAGGCCGGCGACATCAGCCGGATCTCTGTTGTGCAGACTGCGCCCTGATGGAACGGACGGCACGCGCCGCCGGCAATTGTGCGTTTTTCGGCGCACCCGCCCCGCCGGCCCCACCCGCCCCGGCCGCCCCGCGCCCTTTGTTCGCGCGTTGCCAGCGGGCGTTCCGGCGGTTGCTATGCAGCGCCCGCTCGCTTGTGCGGCCCCGCAGCGACCATGGGACCGCGATCGGCGGTTCCACTTTCCGTTGGACAAACCGTCGTCTGCGTGCGAGCGGGCACCTCCGCCCTTGTCGCGACGCGCACTCCGCCGCGCATGCGCTCAGGGCGCGCTCGACCAATAAGACAGTCACAAAGTGCAGGGGTGCTGCACCTCTCCTGCCGTCATGCGCATAGTCCGCAGCAGAGCGCCTCATGCAGGTGTACCTCGTAATTGCATGACCGAACGGACGCTCCCGCTGGTTGCTTTTGCCGCGCGATGAGTGGTGTTCCGAGCCGCGAGCACGAGCCCTGGGCGGCGCGCCTCCGCCGGGCCCTCGCGGCGGAGGCGCCCGTCCTTGTCCACGTGTCGCTCCGCGACACCGCGCTCTTGGACGACGTGTATGTATACGAGCTGTGCGTCATGCTGCTCCCGCGCCCCCTCCAGCAGCGGATCCATAGAATGCGCCGCGCGCTGGACGCCCGCGAGCACTTGGTGCTCCACTTGGTGCAGAACGCCGCCGTGGCCGCCGTTCTCGAGCCCCACGTCGGCGCGCTCCCCGGCGCGCCCCGCTTCGTTGTTGCCCGCGGCGGCAAGCCCCTGGTCGACTGGGACCACTACGAAGCTATCGCCGGCACCGCATTACCGCGTTTCACCTTCAGCATGTCTCGCTGCGCTGCCGGCGTGGGCATGTTGATTGCCCCCGCTGCCGCGCGTGCCGGTCTCGACTATGCCTGCACCGCCGACCGGCTCCTGGACGCCGCGTTCGACCTCGCCGAGTACCGCGACATCTTCACCCCGGCCGAGTACGCCCGCGTTTGGCCGCAGGTGATGGAACAGCCGCCGGCGCTTCGGCCGGTGCGCTTCTGCCAGTTGTGGGCCTTGAAGGAGGGTTTCACCAAGTTGCTCGGCGTCGGCCTCCACACCGACCTCCGTTTGTACGAGTTTGCCGTCGCTGCGTGGGTGCTGCGCGAGCCACATGACGCACTGGATTCCGCCGCCACGCTGCATGACTTGGTCCGCGTGGCTGCAGGCGGCACCGCAGCCACCGCCGGCCCCGGCGCATTCGGACGGCCCTCGCCCATGTGGATCACCCCACGGCCCACCGTCACGAACCATGCCGCACCCGCCGAGCGGTACTCCGTCGACGTGGGCATGGTGCTGGACTCCATTGTGGCCGCCTGCTTCACCGACGGGCCCTGTCCTGCGCCCTCCGTGCTCCCGTGCGCCCTCGCCTACGTCGTGTCTCGCGCCGTGCCATGATTATATACACACCGCCTCTCTGAACCCAAGCCCCGCCAATGTCCCAGCCCCGTGCTCTTCCGGCGCCGCGGCCCGCCGTGGGGAGCCTCGGTCCGGCGCGGCTGCTCGCCGGACACGCGCCGCTTTCGGGCGGGACCGGTGCGGGCCGGAATCCGGGCGCAATTCGCCCGAGCCGTACAGCACACCGGAACGCGGGGACACCGCCACCCTGCCGCCTGCTCACAACCACTTGACCAACTCCTCGTACATGCCCCAGGCAATGCCGCTGCTGAAGCCCTTGCGGACCAACCGCATGCTCAACCCGTCAAACAAGTTCCACACCCGCTCGTGTTTCAAAATGTGCACCACCACGCCCCGTGCCGTCGTGCCCTCGGCGCCCGCCAACTGCATCCGCGTCTTGACTGTGTCGAAGGGCGCCGTGATGGTGGTCAGGAGGCACAGCGCCACGAAGGCCGACAGCGAGTTGATCAACGCCAGCGTCAGCATGCTGAACATGCCGGCGTCGGCCGCACGGCCCGCCACATCCCCGCGCGGCCGCGCCGCCACCACGCGCGCCGCTGTCTGCTTGAACTGCTCGTAGAACAAGACGTACAACCCGGCGTTGGGCGCGTCGCGGAGCGTCGTCACCCAGTACCCCTTCCAAAAGTTGGCCACGCGGCCCGGCGACCCGTACACCTGGCGCACCGTCTCCAGCACCAGCAGCACGGCGCCGCGGTTCAGCTCGTACCGCACCTTCAACACCGTGACGGGCATCGTGAGCCACCCGACCACGCCGCGCGCCACCGCGCCGGTGGCCATGTTTTCCGCCAGCAGCAAGCGCGGGAGCGTGCTGCTGGTGCGGCGCGCGGGCTCGACGTGGAGCTTCTGCCGCGCCAACTGCGTGCGCATGACATTGAGACACGAGAGGTACAAGCCGGAGCCAACCAGCGTGCGCACACACAGCGGCACGGTGCCGCGCCAGAGCTCGCGCCAGTGGCCGATGCGGCGGAGCTCGCCCACGAGGCCCCGCGCGCCCTGCTGCTGGAGCCGCGTCTTGAGGAGATCGAGCGGCTGGAGAAGGAGCGACAGCGTCAAGCCGCCCGCAAAGCCGGCATAGAGGTGCACGCTCCGGTGCAGACGGTCGGCCATGCAGAGATGCGGATGCGTCATCTCGCGCAACAGTCGGCGATGCTGCTCAACGGGGCGCTCCACGCGCGGTACTTCCGCAAGGTGTTGGGCTTGTGTCCGCTGGTGTTCCAGCAGGAGGACGCGAACCGCCTTGCGTTGGTGTACTTTGGCATGTTGGGGCTCGTGTTGAGCACGCCCGAGGGCGACCCGCTCGCGCCGTTGCTCGTCGACCACACGCGCGCCGAGCTCGTGGAGTTTGTGTACCGCCACCTCGTGCCGTCTGGCGAGGGGTTCCGCGGGAGCCTCACGATGGAGCTAGGCGGCGGCTACGACCCGGCGCACCTCCCGTCGACGTACTTTGCCCTCTGCATCTTGCTCATGCTCCGCCACGACTACACGCAGCGGCTCGACCGCGCGCGCATCTTGGGCTACGTGGCGCGGTGCCAGGTGATGGAGGGCCCGGTGCGCGGGTACTTCAGGCCCATGTTGGACGCAGACGGCAGGCCGTTTGGCGACGCCGACCTCCGGTTCTGCCAGGTGGCGGCGTCGATCCGCTGCTTGTTGGGCGCGGGTGCCGGGTGGCGGGGCCCCGACATGGACACGGCGGCACTCGCAGAGTACATCTTGCTGTGTGTGCTGTACGACGGCGGGATCGGGGGCGGGCCGGACGCGGAGCTGCACGCGGGGCTCACGTTCTGCGGCGTGCACACGCTCCGAGCGATCGGGCGGTTGGACGCGGACGCGGAGTGGGTGGAGCGGCTCGTGGCGTGGTTGTGTGCGCGGCAGCTTTCCGCCGCGGACCCGGAGGAGCACGGCGGGATGAACGGCCGTGTGAACAAGCCGGCGGACACGTGCTACGGGTTCTGGGCGGTGGCGGCGCTCGAGCTCGTGCGGCCGGGGCAGGGGCTCGTGGACGGCGCGGCGCTCGCGGCGTACCTTCTCGAGCAGACACAGCACCCGTTGATGGGCGGCTTCGGCAAGGCGAGCGGGGAGTTTCCGGACCCGTTGCACAGCGCGTTGGGGCTCGCGTGCTTGAGCCACCTCGGGGCGGCGGGCGTGGCGCGGATGGCGCCGGTGTTGGTGCTCGACGCGGCGAGCGACGCGTTCTTGGAGACGCTCGGGGCACGCTGGTCCGCGTAAGGCCGCCGTGCTATCTTTGGCCGCGGCCCGGGACGCTGCGCCCCGCTGCATGCAGGGTCTGCCGGCGGCCCGGGCGGAGCTCCTGCGCCGTCACGGCTGTGTGCTGCGCCGCGGTGTTGCTGCACGCCGCAAGCCTTCGCGCCCCGCCTCAGCCCTTATCCCCGCAGCCCCGTGCTCCGCTCTCCGCACGGAAGCGTGTCTGCGCGTGGCCCCCTGCGTCCAGGGTTGTGTTGGTTACACGCCCCGTGGGCGGCGTAGCGGACATATAAACCCCGGCGCGCCCGGCCGTCCGTTCCGGTCCCCCAATGAACAAGACGTTCTTTGACCGCCACGGGCGCAACCCGGCGGTGTACTACCCCGTGCGCATGCTCCAGGCGCTCTTTGCGCTCGTCGTCTTGGGCTGCATGGGCGGGTGCGTTGCCGGCGAGGCCGCCACCAAGAAGCAGGGGTTCAGTTCGTGGATCCCCGGCGTCGACTACGCGCTTCTCTTCATTGCGGTGGTGCTCGTTCTCTACGAGGCGTTTCTCGCGGTGGCTGGCTTCAAGGCGCGCCGGCTCACGCCCGCGATCGGCGTCTACGCGTTCGAGCTGGTGGCCTGTCTCTACCTCTTTATCTGCTTCTGCGTCGGCGTCGCCCGGCTCCCGTCCTCCAACAACAGCCACCAGTACTTGTACTCGTCCTACTACCACAGCAGCAGCCCGGGGAACTACGAGTCGGGGTACTCGGAGATGGAGATCGACGGCTTCCACCGCTGGTGGGTCTGCAGCGCCGCGGGCTTTGCCTTCACCGCGTTGCTTGTCGTGACGCTCGTTGTGCTGCTCACGTTTGTGGGCGTCAACACGTTCATGAACCGCGACGACGGACACGCGCCGAGCACCCCGTTGGCGATTGGCGCGTTGGCGTTGGACACGGCGCCCTTCGTGCCGGTGGCCGGCGGCCAGGCGCCGCCGCTCGGCTACGTCAGCGACACCCCGTTTCCCGGCGCGCAGCCCCTCCCGGAAAGCGCCCCGTTCGCGGACGGCCCGCAGTACGCCGGCGCCGAGTTTGACAAGCCGCAGGATGACGGCAGCTACCTCGTGGCCGCAGGCGCGTTTGCGTCGGGCCCTGGCGAGCACGGCGCGCCCCAGGGCATGGTGGAGGTGCACCCGATGGTGCCGATGGTGCCGGTGGTGCCGGTGACGCCCGCGCCGCCGGCAACGGTGTACTATCCTGCCCAGAGCCGCGCGATGCACGACGCCGACCCGGCGGACGCGTTTCTGTACGGCGGCGCCAGCGACGCGCAGCTGTACACGCCGCTGGACCCGTTCGACGACCACTACGGCCTGCCGCGCCACGCCGCCGGCGCGCCGTACCCCCACTAGTGCTGTATCCCGGTAGCGCGGTGTTGCGCCGCCACAACAATGCACGTGTTCATGGACGGCGATAACACCGCTACGCCACCACGCCGCCCCGCGACCACGCCGCGACGGCGTAGCGCCATCGCGCCATCGCGCCGCGCAAGCACGGAGCGCGCCGGGGCCGGCCCGCGCCAAGACCGGCCCGGCCGCCCGGCTCTGTCCGCGCCCGCGGCCACGACAGGGCCGCTGTGGCACCAGAGGCCGCGGGGCGGCAAAAACCGTGCTGCATATGCGGGGACGCGTCACAATGGGTGGCAAAACGCGCGCGGCGCGCCGGCCAACGGCCCTGCCCGCACACGCCCCGGGGCCGGCCCGGGGCTCCACCGCGGCGGCGGTCCGGCTGCGCCCCGCCGCGGTGACCGGCGCCGGGCACGGGTCGAGGGTCCGGCGGGGCGGTGGCGCAGACTGACGCAGAGTCCTGCATGGCGCATGCAGGCGTCACGCCGCGCCTCGAGGATTGTCTGGCAGCCACGACGTCATGGCCGCTCGGCGGAGCGCTGCATGCCGCGCCGCCTAGACACAAACGCCGGGATGCATGCCCCGCTTGCGGACGGTATAAATAGGGCGCGTCCGCTTGCGGCTGCTCGCCATGGGTTTCCCGCAGACCACGCACAAGCTCGGGCGCACGCCCGCGATCGCCCTCGGGCTCCGCATCGCGCAGTTGTTTTTTGTGATTGTCACGTTGGGGTTGACGGGCGACGTGGTGCGCCGCTGGGGCGGCGGCTCGCTGCGGCTCAACTTCTTGTTGGCCGCGCTGGTGATTGCGTTGGTGTATCTCCTCTACATCGCCATCGCCGGCTACGTGCAGCCGCGCGCCGTGCCGGCGATCGTCGTGTTTGTGGCCGACGTGGTGCTTGCCATCTTCTTCTTTGCCGGCTTCATCGCCGTGGCGGACTTTATCGGCGGCGCCAGCTGCTCCGGCGTCAGCGTGGCGGTCAGCGTGTGGGGCGACGTTTTCAGCTCATACTCCGGTCTGTACAAGACCGCGTGCCAGGAGACCAAGGCCGCCGCGGCAATGGGCGCGCTCGCCTGGGTCTTGTTCACGCTTGGGGCGGTCTTGATCGGCACGAACGTGTTCTCCACCGCGAACCACAACGAGGCGGCCGCCACGCCGACGACGCTCGGCGGGTTCGCGTTGGCATCGACCGCCGTCGGCGGCCTTGCCGACCCCACGGCGCCCACCGCGCAGCCTGGTGCCGAGGGCCAGGCCCCGGAGGGGTTCTACACGCTGCCGCGCGACGTGGAGGAGGGCAAGGAGGTGGTGAGCAATGACCCGCCAAGCCACACCGACGAGCCCGCCGAGCCCGCCGAGCCGCAGGACCCTGCGAAGTAGCCGCCTTGTGCCTGTTCCTAGTGATTGTACTGCGTTTCCAGCGGGGCTGAGCGTGCCGGTGCGCGCGCCGTCCTTCCGTGTCCCGGCAACTCTCCGCCGCTATGGGTCCGCCGGACGCGGCGGACCGCGCCAAGCGCGCGGAGATGCAGCCCGTCAGGTCCAGCCCACTGTGCCCTGCGAGCGCGTGCTCGTATTGACATGCTGCAGCGCCATGCAATGCATGCGCCGAGGCGGCGCAGCCTCGGCCGCCACATTCCCCGGCTTTGTTCCGGCGCTTGCGGCGGCCGCGGGCGCACACCGTGCCGGGTCCACCGGCCCGGCCGGCCCTGTCCCCACGGATCTGCCCAACGGGTCGGGCGCTGCACATCCTCACGCCAGACATGCAGGAAGACCGTGCGCCATGCACGCTGCACGGCCTGCGTCGCATACTCACGCATGCCGCTGTGCCTTGCACGGAAGACGCTCAGGGCAGCGGGCGTGGCCAGCAGCGGGCGTGGCCAACAGCGGGCGTGGCCGGCGCCGGGAGACGGCTGGCGACGAAACACGGCTGGCGACGAAACACGGCTGCGCCGGACCCGGCGGACAGGCCGTGGCAGCTGCCGACCACGTCCGCTGCTTTGAACGCTCGAGTGAACGACGTGTACTAACGAGCACGCAAACAGGCTAGTCAAACGCTACGGTGGCGGTACCGGGACAACCGCCGGTCCACCCCCATGGCCGCTACCTTGCGGAGTTCCGAGTGGAGATAGCCCGCCATCACCCTGGCCACCAGGGGGTTCGCCAGGTGGACGGCCACCATCCGCATCACCAGCACGCCCGACAGCGGCAGCCCGCTTGTCTCCAGCACCACAGGCGTCCGGCAGGGCTCCGACTCCGCAAGCAGCAGCGCCTGCGGCACCGTGATACCCAACCCGAACGGCTCGCGCTCGACAGAGCCCGCTCCGACCGGAGATGCGGCTGCGGGCGAGGTGCTCGCAGGAGAGGGCTCCGGCGAGCAGTGCACAGACGAGAGCACGGGCAAGCACCGGGGGGACTGCGGCGGCGAGCCAGGGCGTCCTCCCATAGACCACGGCGCGCTTTCCGTCGTGTACGACGCCATGCGGGCGGCGGGGTCGTGGAGCGACGGAATGAAGCTCGGCGCCACGCTGTCCAGCGCCGGGCTGGGTCTCGAGCCTGTGTCGGGCGAGGCCATCGAGTGGTGGAGACGCCACAAGTGCTCCCACTCACTGAGAAAGCCCAAATGCCCGCCGGCCGCGTTGCCCGGCACGGACACCTCCACCTGCGGCACCAGCGACCAGCTCGCGAGCGAAAGCGGCGCCGACGCGTCCCGCGGGGACTGCATCGACACGGCAGGGAACCTGTGCGCATCATCGGCTAGCCCGCCCATGTCGGGGGGCGCCGCCACAACGCTCCACCGGTTTGCAGAGCGGGCCTGCGTCTGCAGCCATGTGGCTGGGTCCGGCGTGTGCGAGCCCAGGTGGCACCCGGCCGGCGGGACGCTGGGCTCAGCGAGAGAGAGAAGCTGCGGGGGGCACGACACAACCGTGCTGCCCTCTGTGTGCACCGCGCCCTGGACGTCGCCATGGTACGAAAGCAAACGGGCCGTCGGTCTGGCTGGCGCCAGCAGGGCGCTCGACGAGACGCTCCACAGGCCCTGCCGCGGGCGGACCCCCACAATGGCTGCGGGGGAACACCGGCCGGCTGCAGGAGAGGGCCGGTCGTCGCGGATGCCAAACACCATGCCATACTCGCCCCAGATCTCCTCCCAGTCGCGGCTGCGCCGCACCCGCCGCTTGTCCTCGATCAGATGGATGGAGCAGTCAAGCTTGCGCTTACACGCAGTGTGGCGCGTGGTGGCCACGCGGCACACAAAGTCCAACTTGCCCTCCGGGTCGTAGTCCGAGGTGGAGAGACGGCAGTTGCGGAGGTTGGGCATGAGGATCCGGCGGAGGCTTTTGCGGCTGGGCCGCGATGCACCCAGCGCCACCTGCTCGCGCTCCATTTGCACGCGCTCGAGCTCCTCCAGCATCAGACGCACGGTGCGCGGCTGGCTGCGCGGCTTGCGCACTCCCTTGGGCGTGCGCACCGGCGGCGTGGGCGGCACCCACGCCGGCTCCGAGACGGCGTGCGGGTGTGGGCCCATCAGGGCGCCGCGTGGTGGAAAGTTGGTCATGGCTGCGACGCAGTGTCGTGTTGTGAGATGTGCTGTGTCCTAGAACACCCCCACGGCCAGGCAACCAGCGGCGACAGACAATCAGTCCTGGGGAAACTTGGCAGGACGTGCCCTGGTTCAAATAGCCCTCGGTCGTCGAGCTGGCCGGCGCTGCCAGCACCAGCAGTTGCACGGCGCTGCATGCACGGCGCTGCACCGCCATGCGCCCAGGACCCCAAGACGTCGAGTTCGGGGCAAATCCCGCCCGCACGACGCGCTACATCTTGCCGTTCGGGGAAATAATGCGCCGGCGGGACGCCAGGCGTCGGCCATAGTTTGCCGGCTAGATGGCGGGTGTTTCACTCACATGCCTGTGCGGCAGCATGCATGCACAGGGGAGGTGGCCGGGGAGCCGCAATTGGAGACAGCCACAGTCCAGCACGCAAATGCGTGCCCGGTGCGGCGCAGAGGCGCTGCAAATGCGGTCTGGGCAGCGCACTTGGTGCTGCGGGCTGGTGAGATTGCAGCCGCAGGTGGAGATAACCGCATGGTCCAGACGCCGGCTGAGGCCCAAAAGGTATGGCTTGGGAAGGGTGGGACTGCCAAACACGCCGGATCCGGTAGGCGGGTGCTTCACCTGCGGCGGGTGCGGGGCACAAAGGGGCGGGCCTGCAGCGCGCGGGGTAGGCCACAGACGCCTGGGAGGCTTGTCGTCCGGCTACACGCACCGTGGCTGCTGCCGCGGACCAAACACCGGCGTCGCAGGCTGCAGAGACAGCACACGGCCCATTATATGGCCGGCCAAGTGATTGTCGTGCCGGAGTTAATGGTTCCGTGTCGTGAGGCAAACGGGCGGCGGCAAGCGGACGCGCGAACACATGGGCCGTGAAACGGGACTGCAGCCGCTCGTGTTTCAGCGGCGTGCTTCCGGCGGCGTGATTTCGACAGCAGCGGCAGAAATCCCGTGCTCGATCTCCGGCAGGCAGGTGTTGCCGTGGACAAGACGCGGCGCGAGGTCTTGTCGGTCCGCGTCGTCTGCAGTCGTGTGCGCAGCTAGATAAGACGTATCATGGTGCATGTCGCGATAGGGCGCGCCGGCGGCGCGGGAACACAGTGGTGCCCCGCAAGCTCCGGCACCACGCGTCCGAGCCGCCGCCCCGGCCCCGGGGCCTGTCCGGCGACGCACCGCGGCGCGGCTGCCGGCGCATGCAGCCGCAAATCCACCGCAACGAGCACCACAATCTCATGCAAGCGAACGAGCATGGCGGCGCATGCGACTCATCGTCAAAGGAGCGCATGGGGGTGCAGCGCTGGGTCTCGGGGCTGGGTCTCCGGGCTGGGTCCCGGGGCTGTCTGGGCGTGCGGGGCTGTCTGGGCGTGCGGGGCAAGACGCGGGTGAAACAAGCGGGGCCAATCTCCGCCAAGCCCCGGCACACGACGGAGCCGCCGCCAGCCGCCACTGGGGCCCCACCCCGGCAGCCGCAACAGCCCGCCCTGCCCCTGCCACGGCCGCCACGACGGCAGGACACCGGCGCACACGCATCCCTGCATACAGCGCGCCGCATACGGCGTCCTGCACCGAGGCTCGGTTGCGACACGCACCGGTATATACAGGACTCGCCTTCCTCCTCGTCTTTTCCCATGTCTGACATTGACCAGGAGGACGCGTTTCTCTACGGCTCGGACGAAGACGCGCCGGCGGCCACCGCGTCCGTTGCCGCGCCCGCAGATGCGGCCGGGACTGCCGACATCGCCACTGCCGACGCCACCCCTGCTGACGCCGACGACTCGGGCTCTGAGGAAGAGTCGGAGCTGGACATCGAGCTCATTCTCGGCGCGCAGCCGTCGGCATCCGCTGCTGCCGCAGTACCCGCGGCGCCGGCAGCCGCTGCGCCCGCTGGCGACACGGCGGACACGGCCGCACAGCCGGCCCACGCCAACGTCATCGTGCCCATCCAGGGCGTCGACATCAACGCCGTCGGCACCTACCAGGGCAAGCCCATCACAGAGCTCCTGCCCGAGGAGCTCAAGGAGAAGCCCTGGCGCTTGCCCGGCGTCGACATCTCCGACTACTTCAACTTTGGCTTTGACGAGTTCACGTGGATTGCCTACTGCATGAAGCAGGACAAGTTGCGCCAGGACTTTGACATGCAAAAGTGGCTTTCCAAGGTGCAGCCGCTCCCGCGCTTCAACGGCGGCATGCCCATGATGCCCATGCCGCCCTTCATGCAGGGCTTGCCTCCGGGCTTTGTCCCCGGCCGCGGTCCTGTGTCCTCGTTCTCTCCGGCGCCGGCGCCCGCCCTGGACCTGGCGCCCGCCATCGCAGGCCTCCCCCGCGGTCCCGGCGTGCTGCACGACGACGCACGAGCCGAGGGCGACGACGGCCAGTCTGCCCTGACGTCGCCGCCTCCCGGCGCCTTGCCCCTGGGCCCCAAGCGTCCCAAGGCGGCCGGCAGCAGGTCCCTGCGCCCCGCCGGCTCCAACATGCTTGAAGAGCGCATGGCCGACTCCAAGCGCAGCGGCGGTGGCGGTGGCGGTGGCGGCCGCAGATCCAGAGGCAGACGGCGGTGAGAGGCTATGTAGAGTAGGCAACGAAACAACGCTCGCTACACAATGTTCTGGAGTGCTTCCACGGTGGCCGGCTCGAGCAGCGCCACCAACTCGCTGAACCGCTCGCCGAGCTCCTGCTGCAAAAACCGCACAGTGTCGGCCGTGTACTCCCGCACCCGCACCCGGTGCACCACGTCGTGCTCGGCCACCATCGCCGTGTAGCGCTGCTGCTCCGCCAGCGGCGGCGGCGCCTCGTAGAACTCCGACACAACGGGGTCCTCAAACTCGTAGAGGTAGCTGCTGTGGTACGCCTCGCAGTCCCCGTCGGCCCCCTCGTTGATCTCCTCCAACGCCTCCACCGCGCGCAGGAGAATCGCACCCGCGTGCAGCACCCATGCCGTGCTCTGCGTCCGCATCAACGCAAGAAGCGCCAACACGTGCATCTTCTTGTTGCGCGGGTTCTGGAGGTGGCGGTAACCCTCAAGCCACGCCTGCACCAACGCCGCGCCGCCGTCAGCCGTCGCGTCCGCCATCTGCACAAACCGCTCGGGGTCAGCCACCGCCAACCGTGCAAGCACAAGCAGCACCGAGTTGGCCGAGAACCGCACCAGCAGCTCGTCCGCCACGCAGTAGTGCACCATCGCTGCAAAAATCCCCAGCAGCATCCACGCCGCCGACCCCGGTGCCGCCATGGCCAACGCGTCGCACCACGCAACCAACACCTCAAGGGCGTCGTCCCGCATCTGCGCAAGATACTCGCCGGCCGTCCGGAGACACTCCACGCCCGCAGGCGTCGCGTACACCTCCGGCGCCAAGAGGGCGTAGCTGCGCGCAAGCGAAAGCACAAGCGGAAGCACCTCGGTGGCGTGCTGCAACGCCGGCGCCACCAAGGGGAACAACTCGCCCGCCGGCGTGATGCTGGCAGTCGGCGGCCAGTACCGGAGAATCGCCAGCCACAACTCAAAGCCGTCCTCCAGCATCATGGCATACAACTCCAGCAGCTCCAGACAGCACGCCGTGACAAGCGGGAGCGACACCACGTGGGCGTCCCCCAGGTCCCCGCCCAACGCCACCACCACGTGCGACAACATGCGGATGAGACTCGAGCGGGTGATGGTTTCGCCACGCGCCTCCTCGGCCGCCCACACCTGCGGCACGAGCGGCACAATCTCGCGGAGCGTTCCGTGGCCAACAACGGCGCCCGCGCGCTCGAGAACCACCAGCATCGCCTTCAAGAGATAGAGCCGCAGCTCTGGCAACTCCACCTCACGCAACATGCCAACACAGGCCGCAAGGAACGGCGCGGCATACGGCGCAAAGTCGCGCGGCCGGAACTCCCAGTCATCCACCACGTGAACCATGGTCTGCACCGCCGTGAGCCGCACCACAATGTCGTGCGTCGGCAGCGGCAGGAGCATGTCAAGGAGGAGCCGGAAGACAGTGACACGGCTGGCGGGCGAGCACTTGACGTTGACCCACGCGCCCACCACAAGCAACACCCGCCGCTGCACAATGCGCAGCGCCAGCTGCAGCTGCAGCATGGCCTCGGGCACAAGCAACTCCACGAGCACCTTGTCAAAGTCGATCTCGTTTGCCAACACGCTGCTCAGGAGCTGGAGCATGGTCAAGACGGCGTCCTTGGCCAACACGTCGTCGGCCGCCGTCGCCTGCATGTCCAGCATGAGCTTTCCCATGACATACGGACCAAGCAGTTCGTTGAACGACTGCACCAAGTGCTCAAAAAAGTTCTCCGCACACGGCCGCACCTGGTACTCGCTGGAGCGCGAGAGCGCCTCCGTGACCCACGCCTCGGGCTCCAGCGCCCACTCCTCCAAGTCGCCCGGGCGAAGCCGGAGGTACCACCGCACGAGGAGATCAACCAACAGGCGCACGGCGTCTGGCGTGAACACCTCCGCAGACAACTTGCGCACCGCCTGCTCCATCTCGGCCTTGTCGCTGCGCTGTCGCAACGTGACGGCACCCTTCTTGTACACAAACTGGATGGCGCAGCGCAACACGAGCAACGCCCGCACCGCCAACGCCTCCCAGAACTCGGCGTCCGTCTCGCCAATGGCGGAGTAGGCGCTGCCAAACACCTCGGTGGCTGCGTCGCTGCCGTCACCCGCGTTGTACATCTGCACCGCCTTGCCCAGCAACACCTGGAGCATGGTTGTGAGGATCTGCCGCGAGCACGGCATGAGCGCAAACGCACACGGGTTCGACACCGCTAGAGTGTGGTACAACTTGACGTAGCCCTTGACGTAGCGCTCGAGCAAGTCCAGCAGGTACAGATCGTGCTGGTCCACGAGCAACTGGAAGTGGTTGAGCGTCGTGTCGACAAACTCGGTGCAGTCGCGGTCCTTCTCGGGCTGTTCGTAGCCGTCCACGACGAGCCGCCGGATACACTTGAGCGTGAGATAACCCACCTCCATCGCCAGGAGGTCCATCGTGGCGGTCCACTCGCGGAAGAAGTGGTGGTACATGCGCACCAACACGCCGGTCACGAGCGGAGCCTTGGCCTGCATGGCGGTGCGCGCGCGGCCAACCCGCACCATGGCCAACTCCTTGATCACCTGGTTGAGCACGAGAAGGAGGTTGTGGAGCGACACCGTGTCGAGACTGCGCAAGCCCGCCGTGAGCATGCCCTCCACCTGCTCGAACAATTGCGGCCACTCGGTGGGGAAGTCAAAGCGGGCCACTCGCGCCACCGCGCGGGCGTTCTGCGCCATGAGCTGCTTGTTGGGCTCGTGCACGAGCGCAAACAAGCGCGCGCGGATCTCGGCCTTTTCCTCCTTGCGCACCGCGTTCGCCCGCAGCAGCCGCCAGTACTTGTCGACGCCGTTCTTGAACAAGATGACCGCAAGCCAGCGCACCTGGAGCGGGAGCTCGAGATTGAGGTACACCGACTGGAGCTCGCGGTAAAAGCCCGGCGCCACCTCCCACGCCTGCAACTGGGCCTCCGCCGCCTGCTGCGCCCCGCTCCGCGCCTCCGAGGCCGCCTGGAGCACCGGCACGAGCGCTTGCGAGGAGACGTCCATAAAAAAGGCGGGTTCTGTGCGTGCTATCCCCAGCGTCTATTTGCTCCTACCACCGGCGGTCCTCGCGCACGGCCCACGCGCGCTCCGTGTAGCCCAACGCGGTCTTCACGCGGGCCACCTCTGCGGGCTCGCCCATGTTCTTGCCTGCGTTGTCGCTGATCTTGACGGCCGGGTGGCCGCCCGCGCTTGTCAACTTGATGACGATGTTGAGCGGCGCCAGCTTCTCCCCGGCGCTGTTGCGGAAGTCGTTCGTGAAGAAGGTGCCAATGCCAAACAGCGGCACGAGCCCGTTCGCCCTGGCGCAGTCGCGGTACTCGAGACACCGCTCCACCGTCAACAGGTCCGAGTAGCAGATGATCTTGGTGTTGTCGGGCACGCCGAGCGCGCGGTAGTGCGCCGCCACCCGCGCCGTGTACTCGGCGGGGTCGCCCAGATCCTGGCGCACGCCGCGGTACATGGCCGCGTACTTGGCGGTGAACTGGCGGAGAAAGTCGTCGGTGCCGAACGTGTCCGTGAGCGCCAAGCCGGCCGCGGCCTCGCCCACGGTGTCGATCCAGCAGTCCATGGCGCGGGTGTTGGCGTGGACATAGTCCTGGGTCACGGCGGCAATGCCCATGAACCACTCGTGCGCCACGGTGCCGATGGGCGCCAAGTTGTGGCGCATCGCCAACAAGACGTTCAGCGTGCCGAGGAGGCGCTCGGGCGTGGCGCTCGCGGCTGCGTATTCTGCGAGCGCCTTGACCACCACCTCCTGCGTGGCAAACAGCCGCCGCCGCCGCGTGCCGAACTCGCTAAAGACGCAGCCAGCCTCGAACAACCGCGCGCACTTTTCCGCCGCGAGCGCCGCCTGGCCGTCGAGCGTCCAGTCCGTGTCGACGGTGCGGAAGTAGGCCTCCAGCACAAGCGCAAGGAGGGGGATCTCGTACAAGATCACCTGCGCCCACGGCCCCGCCACCTCGAGGTGCACCGTGCCGTCCGCGTCCTGCGTCAACGTCACCTCCTTGTCCGGGTGGAGGCGGAAGGTGGCGAGGTACGCAAGGTACTCCTCCGGGAGACACGGCACGGCGGTGCGCAAGAACCGGAGCTCCTCGTCCGTCACCCGGAGGAGGTCCAACACGGCAATCTGCTGGCGCAACCACGCCACGGCGGCCGGCGTCAACGCCATCAGCGGCGTGCGGTTGGTCAACTTGTAGTGCACGGGCGTGTCGGCAAAGTGCCGGTGCACCGCCGCGTGCATGGTGATCTTGTACAAGTCCGTGTCGAGCACGGACGTGATCACGGGAGTTATCGGCGTCACCATGAGGAAGTGGCGATGGCGTTGCGTTATCAATGTTTGTCCTTGGTGACTCGGCTGTGCACGCGCACCTCGACGGGTTGGACCGGGCGGCGCTCGCGGCGTACCAGCGGGTGCTTGCCGAGGCATTGCGCACCGTGGCGGAGCACCCGGAGGTGATGCCGGCGCGCACCGTCTACACGGACCCGGCAGGCACCACCAACCTCTTTATGCCGGCGTTCGGGCGCTACTTGGGGTTGAAGGCGCTCACGGCAAGCAAGGCGGGGTTCTTGGGCGCCACCTTGTGCTTTGACCCGCAGGACGGGCTGCTTGTCGGGGTGGTGAACGCGTACACGCTCACGGCGTTCCGCACGGCGTTGGCGACGCTGTTGGCGTTGGTGCGGAGCCAGCCGCGCGCGACAGGGCCCGGCGACGTGATGACGGTGTTTGGCAGCGGGCCGCAGGCGTACTGGCACGTGGTGGTGGCGGCGCGCCTCTACCCGGGGCGGTTTGGCGAGGTGGTGGTGGCGAACCGCACGCGGCCCAACGCGGACAGGTTGGCGGCACAGCTTGCGGCGGCGTTGGGGGTGGCGGTGCGCGTGGTGACGTACGACGACGAGGCGGCGGTGGCTGCGGCGGTGCGCGCGCTGGCGGTGGTGTTTGGGTGCACGCCGTCGAGCGAGCCGGTGATCCGCGGCGCGTGGGTCGACTGGAGCGGCACCCGGCCGGTGTTTGTGGGCTTGATTGGCAGCTACAAGCCGCACATGCAGGAGGTGGACGCGGCGTTTGTGACCCAGTACACGGCGCGGTTCCCGGTGGTTGTGGACTCGGCAGAGCACGCGTTGGCCGAGGCGGGCGAGCTCATCATGAACGGGGTGGGGGCGACGCAGCTCGTGGAGGTGGGGGACTTGTGGGGTGCGGAGCAGTCGGGCACGGCGGCACTTGCGGCGCAGCCGGTGGTGTGGTGCAAGATGGTGGGCACGGCGGTGATGGACATGGCGGTGGGGCGGCGCGTGCTCGAGGACGCGGCGGCGGGGGGGTGGGGGCAGCTGGTGGAGCTCTAGAGTGGGGACGGGTCTGGTGTATAGCGGAGCCTATTTCAATGCCTGGGCGTCGTGCAAGTCGTCGACGTTCAAGAGGCCCACGCCCATGGCGACCAAGTTCTTGTACAAGGTGTTGCGGGCGGAGACGGGCCAGCCGGGGAGGTCCCACAAGCGCAGAAGGTGCACCTGGGAGTCGGGCTGCTGGGCAAGGGGCCGCAACACCAGGGCAAAGAAGCGATGCTCGGCGGGCAGGACCTCGCCGGTGGTGAGGATGGTGGAGTTGGCAAACACGGCGGGGTGCTCGTCCATCAACAGGCGGAGCAGGGCGGAGGCGACGCGCGCGATGTGGGTGTAGGGAGAGGTGTCGGCGCCGGGGCGGAACCACAACTCCAAGGGGGCGTCGACGAAGGTGTACAAGCGGGTGGAGGCGGCGCGGAGATAGTCCAACAGCGGGTGGTTGCCGGTCAAGGTGACGGTGATGGGGCCGGTGTACAGCTGGTTGGTGTCGAGATCCACATACAGGAGGTAGTTTTTGGCAATGAGGGGCTCGAGGTAGCGCACGAGGCGGTCGTACGTGGCGTTGGCGTCGGTCTTGACGTCGATGAGCAACAGGAGGGAGGTGTGGGGGCTGTTGTAGAAGACGCCGGCGGTGTAGTGGTCGGGAGGGACCTGTTTGTTGGCCTGGTCCAAGACGGCGGAGATGGGGTCGAGGTAGAGCCCGTTCAAGGTGCGTTTGGCGGCGAGGTAGATGGAGCTGTGGCCGACGTAGAGCTCGCTGCGGGTGAAGGTGTCGTAGGCGGGGAGCGGAGTGTCGCCGCCAAAGAACCAGATGTCTGCCTCGATGCTGGCGGCACCGACCTTGACGGCGTCGTAGAAGGGGTGCGCGCGCCAGTAGTCGTTGTGGGAGTGGATGGGGATGACGGGAACGTCGCGCGTGAGGCCCTCGACCAAGAGGGCGGGCGCGGGGGCCGCGGCAGCGTCCGTGGCGCGGCGGGCAACCGGCGCCCACGCAATGGCAAAGATTGTGACGACCCAGAGCGTGCCGAGCGACACGAGGATCGTCCGGAGGAGCGTTTGCGAGGAGGACATGGTGGAGTGGCTGCACGTGACGGAAAACGTGGGGTAGCACCCGTGCACCCCGATAGGGTGCGTGCAGGACAGGCGTGCAGGACGGGCGCGCGGGCGTGGGGGTGCGCGGGTTGGGGGCGGAGGCAGGGGCTCTGGGGGCGTCGGTGGGCGGGGATGTGGCCCGCCGGCCGGGCCGGCGTTTCTGTGTCTGCTGGGCTGGCAGCCGTGAGATGCCGCCCCGTGTGGGTCCGGGCGAGATGGGCGGGTTGGGATTTGTTACTGGTCCGACTGCACGGCGTTACAAGTTGGCATGCTGTTCTACGGTGTTCGCAAGGGCAGGGTTCCTGGGGTGTACAGGACGGCGGCGGAGGCCACGGCGCAGGTGACACGGTTTCCGGGGGGGCAGATGCGGCTGTTTGGAACAGCGAAGGACGCGCGGGAATACGTGAACGGGACTGTGGCCGAGCGTGCGCCGCGCCGGACGCAGCCCCGGGGCCTGCCGCCGGATCACAGGTGTGTTATGGACGACTCCCTTGCGTGCCGTGGCTGCGGGAGGTTCACGGTCTACGTTGACGGGGCGTGTGTGAATAACGGCCAGAAGGGGGCGCGTGCCGGCGTCGGGATCTTTGTGGAGCAGGGCTCGGTGCTCAACCGGTCGTACAGTGTGCCCGGGCCCGTGCAGACGAACCAGCGGGCGGAGCTTGAGGCCATGTACGCGGCGTTGGGCATGATCCGCAGCTCGTGTCAGTTTGCCGGCTGCCAGAAGCCGGTGGTGGTGTCGGACTCGAAGTACGCCATCGATTGCGTGACGAGGTGGTTGACGAAGTGGGAGGCAAACGGGTGGCGGAACAACAAGGGCAGCCCGGTGGTCAACGCGGACATTCTCAAGCTTATTGCGCGCGGGAACGGAACCCATGAGCACATGGGCTTTCCCCCGGTGGAGTTTGTGCATGTTCGGGGCCACTCGGGGGTGTACGGGAACGAGCCGGCGGACCAGCTTGCGCAGAAGGGGGCCCTCGAGCACGAGCCGGGGTTTGAGGAGATTCAGGGGCCGATGATGTTCATGTGGGGCGGCTTGGTCATGCAGGAGTGCAACAACATTGTGGAGCGGACGGGCCGGGGCCGGAAGTTCACGGCTACTTGGTGCTAGGACATGCCGTGTTCGACTCGCCGTGGGGCTAGTTGCGGCACGCGTGCTGGGCCGCTGGTGTGTAGGGCCGTTTGGTCGGGCGAGATTATAGGGGGTAACGCGAATTCCCCGCAAACGCATGCCGTTCTACGCCATGGCCGGAGGCGGAGTGCCGGAGGTGCACAGCAAGCGGCACAGCACGGCACTCCCACTGCACTGATCCCCACGGGCGGAGTTCAGACGGCTTCTGTGTTTTCCGGAGGCACGCGACTACTTTTGGAGGTTGCGCGGCCCAGTGACACAGCACGAGCGACAATGAGTTCGGGGCGTGTAATCGCTGTGGCAGGGCGACGGTGCACACGGACGGCGCCTGTCTTGGCACCGGGAAAAGCCGTGCGCCGTCGGGGTGTGGTGTGTTTGTGTGAGACAAAGGCCGGTCCAATGGCTTGCGGGCCGTGGACTGGCGCCACCACCAACCAGCGGGCCGAGTTGCACGGGCTGGCTGTGGGATTGCAGGTGCTTGTCCGAATGGTCGACGGCCGCACCGCGTTCAGTGGGATTGTCTTGACCGACTCGGAATACGCCGTGGGGTGTTTGACGGAGCGGGGCCCCAAGCGGAGGAGGCAAGGCTGGGTGACCCGGGAGGGCCACCACGTGGACAACCGAGACCTCGTTTAGCGGGCGTTGGACGTGTATGAGGACCGCCTCGGGCCGGACTACTGCGAGACACGCCATGTTCGCGGGCACGCGGGCATGCACATGAACGAAATGGCGGACCGGACGGCCAGGGCGAGGTGCGGTGCAGGCGGCCCCAAATGGGCGATTAGGTTTGGCCGTGCAGGCTTGAAAGACCGAGCCGGCTCCGGCCATGCTGTTCTACGTGATCCTCGGCGGGAACAACACGGGCGTGTACCGCCTCTTGGAGGACGTGCTGTCGTTCTCCGCGGGGTGGGCGCGGGGAGGTGCACCGGCTCGACTGGTGCACGGATGCACGTGGCCATTTCATCACCACCGCGCCGGAGGAGGGCACAGCAAGTTGAGCAAGGTGGGCGTGTGCACTGCTGCGGGCACATGCGGGTGAGTGTGGACGGCTCGTGTGTGGGCAACGGGGGGCGGGATGCACAGGGTGGGTGCGGGGTGTATGTGGGAGCGCGGCTGCCGTTGAACCGGTCGTGGGCGTTGGCGGGACCCGAGCAGACCAGCCAGCGCGCGGAGTTGGCGGCGTTGGTTGGGGGCTGCGGTTTGTCCGCGCGAGCATGGCCGAGAAGCGCGCGTAGAGCGGCGACATCTGCACGGACTCGTTGTACGCGGTGAAGTGCGTGACGGAGTGGCGCGCGCGGTGGAAGAGCAACGGGTGGCGGAACAGCCAAGAGTACCCGGTGGCGAGCCAGGACCTCATCAAGGAGGCGGTGGCGCTCTACGAGGCGTTGGACTCGGAGAACAAGGAGAGCGTGATGATCCACCACACCGCGGGACATTCCGGAAACCCTGCAGATGAGGCAGCGGACGCGTCGGCGCGGGGGGGCGGCGGTGGCGGCGCAGCGGCGACAGAGCCGGGCCCGCAGAGACAGGCCCGTGGCGGTGTAGGCGACCCGGCGCCAACGCGACCCCGGCCGGCGTCTCCTGGGCGCCGGGAATGCCACGTGACAGGGGCGCCGTTGCGCGGTGTGTCCGTGTTACTCTAGACGGTGCCTGAAAATCTGCCGGTTTTGTGGAATTAGCGTTCGGAGGGCTGCACGCGCCGCATGCAGCGAGCGAGGACAGTGGCCTGATTGCTCTGCATGCCCCATTGTGCAGGCGCCGCAAAGCCCTCGCAGACACGCGCGGCATGCACAGCAGGACAGGCGGGCTGGTTGCGAGGACGGTGCTGGCACAGGGACGATAACAATGCGGCAGGCACGGCGGACTGGCCACGCGCGGCCGCGGCGGATCTGCCCTGGCGCATCGCGGCGCAGGGCCGACGCGGCGCGCCCAGCCGAAAAGGTAGACGTGTGCGATACACGAGCGAATGCGGACTGGAGGCGGGCCGGTTGCTACGAGGGTCTCCGGCCACGGAACGGCCGCCCCGGGCGGCGCGCGGCGCGCGGCGTGCGCAGGCAGAGGCGGCCGCTGCAGCGCCGGCGCTGCATCTCGTGGGCGGAGCTCGCAAATGTACAGGCAGTGAGTAATGGCTTGTGCCTGCTTGTACAGGGCCAGGTGCATACGCGTGCAGGGAGGCGCGTGGCATGGTTCCATTGGAAACCAGTTACACTTCTATGCACAGGCGTGGGTTGCGGACGCGCACGGGAGGGTTTGGGAGTGCAGAGGAGACTTTGCGGCCGACTCACATGCAAACGCAGAGCTGCGTATTCGCCGGCGCGGGCTGGCCCGCGGGCGAGGTTGCGGCCACGTGCACGGCCCGCCGTGGACCAGGGACGCACCGCGGCTAACCCTGAGTCAGCGGACCGAGGCGGCGCTCAGCGGGCGCGTCATGCTGGCGGCAGCAGGGGCCGTGCACGGATCCACGCGAGTCGCAAGCCCTGCGTTGATCCGGCGGGCGTGCCGTCGGCGCTAGCCGCCGTTCGCGCCGCCGTTCGCGTCGCCGATCGCGCCCGGCCGTGCTAATTTTGGCCCCTCTATCGGCCAACACGCGGGGCGAGCGGCGGGCAACCTTAACCCGGGACTTAGCCCCCGCTGCGGCGCAAGGTTGGCGTGTTGCCACGAGTGCGCAGCCGTGGCTCGCGGGGCGTGCACATGGTGGGGGCGGGGCGCGGAGCGGTGTGCTGGCGGAGCCACGTGCGGGCGCTCGCGGGGCCGCGCAATACCCGCCCGACGTCCACCACGCCCGCCTCAGATCTCGCCGTGCAGCGCCGGTGCAGCGTGACCGGGCAACCGATGGTTGCGGGTGCGCCAACGCTCTCGCGCGCACGGCGCAGCCGCCGGGGCGCGGACCGGACGCGGCCGGGCAGGCGGCGGGCCGGCGGCGGCGGGGTGGATAGGCGCGGCGCAGCGGTGGCGTTGCGGGGGGGTGGGCCCACACGGCCGCGGGCGGCGTGCTCCGCCGCGCTCCGTGTCTCGCCCGGCGGTGCTGGTTGCGATTCGAGCCTTCTACCGCACGCACGCTGCGTGCCGATCGATGCACAATGCTGCTGCTGCACGCTGCTGCGGCAATATGTACCAGTGCTGCAGCAGCGACGCACTCCATCCCAATACGCTGGCGAGAGACCACGCCGGAACCCCAAGCGGTCCGCGCGCTGCAGCGCGGACATGTTCGCATGGAACTGGTCTGCGGCGGGCGTGCGGAACGCCTGGTGGTGCGGAAGCCGGCGTGCAGCGCGGGGAATGCCGAGCTCCTTCCAGATGCAGCGAACCGCGGACAATGTCTGGAGGGCACAAACGCGCCGGGTGCGCCGGAGCCCGCGGTTGTTTTCCGGAATGGTCGGGCTTGGTGGTCCGCGGGCAACGGCATGGGTCCCGTGGTTGTCAGGAGGACGGGTGTGTTCCTGGCGGGCTGCTTCTCGCGGGACCGCTTGTGGTTGGACTGCGGCCGATTACGAAACATTCCTGTTGGGCAGGTGGAAAAAGGGATGGGGCCGTGGGCGGGCACGGACACACGGGGCAACGGACCCCGGCGCGGGACTGTTCCCCGCCCGGAGCGGTCGGCCTGGCGGGCACGGGCAACTAGACAAACTAGCCGCGGAGTTAGCGCTGCAGCGCTAGGCGGCCCAGTGCCAGCCCAACCACCGCTGCTGCTGGCGCACCCCTGGCGCCGGTCCCACGTTGAGTGGTCCCACGGAGAGCCAGACCGTGGCGCGGGCCAGACAATGGTGACGGGCGAGCGTGGACCACGGGCGGACCGGCGCAGGCAGGACACCACCGCACGCGCCAGGACGCAGGCAGAAGACGTGGAACGCGGACAGAAGACGCGGAACGCGGACAGAAGACGCAGAACGCAGAACAGAGACGCGGAACGCGGGCCAAGGGCGCCAGACACGCCCGAGAGCGTCCCGGCGCCGCTGTAGCACGCCATGACGCAGTCTGGGGCGCGTGCCCACGTCCGTGTTCTGGAGGTGCGGCCCGCACACCCAACAGACTACAAACTTTCCGCGTCCGGGTCCGCGTCTGCAGCGCCGGCGCGGTCCGCCGCCCACGGCGCCGCGAGGCAGCGCCACCACGCCACTACGCTCGCCGCGCGGCCGTGCCGCCGCGCCCACCGCGCCCGCCGCGCCCGTCACCCCACCACGGTCCGCCCCCAACCATCCACGCAGACCCATGCACCATGTCGTCACCACGGCGCGCTCGCTGCAGCACCTCACAGCGCGGTGCAGCGCGCCACGACGCGCCGTCGTGAGCGGCGGAACGACCCCGTGGCACCTGTTTCACCTTTCGCCGTGTCTTCTAGAAACGCAGTCCTCGACGGCGCCGGGCCCGCGCCGGGCACACCGTTCGGCGCCCGCACGCACCACGCACACCCAAAGCTGCACCACGCAACCTTACCTGGGGGTGACTAACGTTTGTTCCCCGCTCGGATCTGCGGCTTCGTGCTCCAACAACACCTGCTTCCCCTGCGTGTGTGGCTGCAAGAGACCCAAAATCTGCGTGACAACCAGACCAAGCTCTGCGACATTACCCGCGGCACTGCCGCTCGGAACTCTATTGCATTCCCAGACACGCACACGCCGCAGGAACGTGCGTCTCAGAGCCCGCACTCCCCGGGCCAGCCCCGGGCCGGACCCTGGCACCGCACTCTGTCCGCACCGCGCCTGCACCGCGCACCCCCCCGGCACGCCTTGGCGCCCGCCAATTGAAGCACGGGACGGCACGCAGTATGCCCATTGAGATGCATGCAATGCGCGGCGCGGCAATGCACACGCACATCTGGTCTTCCCCGACCGCCTGCTGCGCGTGAAAGGGAACATCTGTGCGCCGGCGTGTTTCCGCAGCCTCCCACAGCTGCCCCACCCACACGCTGTAGGCGCCGCACCTGAACTATATATGGATTACTGTCCACCGCGCACCGACACAAATCCCGACTCTTCCCCTTCTCCCCTGCTTCCGCCCACACCCCCCCGGCGCGTCCTGGCCTGCAAGCTGCTCTGAAACACCCCTGCTTGCATACCCCCGTTCGCCACCACCCGCGTCCGCCGCACCTCGCCTCTCCCCCACCACGCCCACCCCCTCCCGCCGCGTCCGCCCCCTGGGCCCCAGCACCGCCACCGACGCACGGAGCCGCGGGAGCCAGCGGCGCACATCCACGCCAACGCACACGCCCCGCAGAGCGCGCTCCACCTGCACCTCCCGCTCTGCACCCCCGGAGCCGCGCCCCCCGTCCAGCCCGGCGCGCCGTTTCAGCTGCTCGACGCACACAGGCCCCTCCGCGGACAGAACGCACATTCCAAAACCGTTGGCCCTGTGTTGCTGATTTCACCGCCGGCATACACCACCAGCATTGTGCCCATTGTTCTCTGCCGCAATTCCGTGCGCCGCGTTTTCATCCGCCTGTTGCCCGCTCAAAAGCGAGCCCGCTGCAGCGCCACTTTGTCACCCCACCACCCTTCCGTGACTCTCGCCGGCATCCGCCCGCCATGCTGAGCGAACTACTACCCCCGGCTGCCCCGGGCCCCAAGAAGAACGCCTTCGTGTACAAGCTCTACCAGATGCTCTGCGACGAGCTGCTCCGCGACGTCATCTGGTGGACTGGCGACGAGGAGAGCGGCGCCTTTGCGTTGAGCCCCGGCTCCGACTTCAGCCGCGTTCTCTCCAACTACTTCAAGCACGCAAACATCCTGCTGTTTGTCCGCCAGCTCCACATGTACGGCTTCCACAAGGTCAGCGACACGCAGCACCCGGTCCACCCGGGCACCCTCTCGTCCGACGACACCCGCCTGGCCCGTGCCGACCACCCGGTGTGGGAGTTCCGCCACCTGTTGGGCAAGTTCCGCAAGGGGGGCGAGAGCTCTCTCGGCGAGATCCGCAGACGCACCGCGTCCAACAACAACCGCACGAACGTCCTGCCCTCGTTCCCGCGGCCCCAGCCCCCCGCGTTCCAGCCGCCGGGTGCCGTGCACGCCGCTGCTCACACCGCTGGCCACGCCGCTGGCCCCGGGCCTACCCCGCCCCAGGGCGCCGCGCCGCCTCCCCACTCGGACTACTATGCGCACCAGGCGTTCCCGGCACACCCCTACCCCCACTTCAGCCACAGCTACGCCCCGCACGGCGCTCCCTCGGCCGAGTACCCGCACTACTACCTCCACTACGCCCAGGGCGCCGGCCGCCCCGCCGCCGTGCCTGGCGCCCACCCCCACGCCCTGCCGGCGCATGCAGGCCACTCTGGCAGTGCCTACATGCCCCAGCACCCGCACCTGGCGGGCGTCGTCCCCAGCATGCCGGGCCACCAGGGCACGCCCGAGCCGCACGGCGCATACATCCCCGCGCTGCACCCACACACCCCGGTGCCCGCCCCGGTGCCGGCCTCCGTGTCTGCGCCGGCCAGCGCGGCACCCGCCACGGCAGCGACCCACCACACACCGCTGCTGCTGCCGTTCGCCGCGCCGCGCCCCGTGAGCAGCCCGCTGCGCCCGTACCACCCACTGGCACCCACCATTCCCTCCTTCTTCAGCCGCAGCCGCCCCCGCCACCCCAGCGTCAAGGTCGACCCGCTCACGCGCCTGCCGCTCACGCTGCCGGTGGTGACGGCCCAGGTGCCCCCGGGAGCCGCGGCGCCCCCGGTGCCCGCGCCGCTCGCCGTGCCCACGCCGCCGCGCCCGCACCGCTGGGTCGACATCCTGTCGCAGCACCTGCTGCCGTCGTCCACGCGGTCGCACCTGCACCCGCTGCCCTCCTCGGCGCGGTCGCACCTGCACCCGCAGACGCGCACGCTGGACCCCGACGTGCACATGCTGGGGCGCAGCCACCTGGAGTCGCTGGCGGGGCTGTTGCACGGCTCAAACACCGAGGACAAGGAGCCGGTTGCGCCGGCGCCCGTCATCCGGCCGCCCGCGCAGCTGATCCTGGACCTCCGGCTGCCCACGCTCCTGCGCACGCTGCTGTTGCAGCTGCCGGCCCAGCTCACGCGCACGCTGCTCCCGCACATTGACGAGTGGCACTCGCAGATCCACTCGCAGATGCGGCCGCTGATTCTCGCGCTCCACAACAACCGCGTGCTGCTGACCAGCATCACCACCGTGCTGCTGGTGTTCAGCACACGCGACAAGACGAGCGTGCTGCTGGTGTCGCTGCAGCAGGGCGACCGCGAGCAGCGGCACTCGATCCCCAGTTTGTTGAACGAGGACCGCCGCCGCAACAGCAGCCTCGCCTCCATCCTGTCGTTGATTCTGGATGCCGACCCGCCGTTCACGCCCGCCACGCCCGGCCTGCGGCGGCTGTTCCCTAATCTCCGCCACAAGTTGAGCGTTCTGCTGTTGCTCGGCCTGGCGGCGGACACTGACGAAAAGACGCATCTGGACGACGATGGTGACGACCGGCTCAAGCGCCACAAGAAGGAGCCAGGCCCCTGAGCTCTGTCTCGGGGAGCCTTGGCTCCCACATGGGAACATGACACGTGTATACAATACAGTTACGGTAGCACCTCCACGGGCGTCCCCTCAGAACGGGCGCGGCTTGCCCTTCAGCACCGTCTGCTTGCGGGCAAGACGCCGTCCGCCCGCTTCGTCCTCCGAGTCGTGTTCCGGGAGCGCCGCTGCCGCCGCTGCCGCCGGGACCGGCTCCTTGCGCTGCTTGCCGCGCGAGCGGTCCACCAACTCCCGCACCGCCGACTGCGGACGCTCCTTGTGCACGCCCTGCCGCTCGCGCCCGCCCTGGCGGATCTGCCGCCGCTTGTCGTCGCGCATGCGGTTGTGGAGCGCCTTGAGCGCCTGGCTGCTGTTCCGCTCCACCGCCGTGCCCGCCACCGGCTTGGCCACCACCGCGTCCATGCGCACAAAGTCCCCGATCGTCCCCGCGTGCCGGCCCATGTCGAGCCCCAGGCCGCCGTCCACAACCGGAAGCGCAAGAAACGACAGCTGTTCCGGAGCAGCCGCCGGCACATCGCCCTCCCCAAGCCACGACAACACCATGCTGTTCGCCGCACTCACCCCGAGCTGGAACTCCGCCTGGAGCGCCTGCTTGTGCCGGATCTCCCGCACCGTCGCCGCCTTCGAGCCCTTTGCCATAAAAAAATGCTGCAGGCCGGGTGCACGGATGTGTGCCGCACGGCCGACGCACATGTCCGATGCATCTGTCCTGCACAAAGCCCGGAGCACGTTCCCCCGAGCTGTCAACGACGCGCGGGCGGCGGGCAGCGCGTGGGAGGCTGCGGAGCGGCGATCGCGGCGCGGGGCGCGGGCGACGGGTGCACCCACGCGCGTCCGCCTCCTCCCGGCATGCACACCCGCCGCGTCCGCGCGCCCGCCCGCGCGGCACGCCGCCATTCCCTTGCCCCGATGTGCCCCGGACCTGCACGGACACGCTTCCCCTCGCGGCTTCCCCGCTCCCTCCCTCCACTTCTTCCTCCCAATGTTCGCCAGAAACATCTCCCGCCCCGTGCGCGCGGCTGCCGCCAAGAGACTCCTCTCCCTCCACGAGTACCGCTCGGCGGCGCTTCTCAAGCTGTACGGCATCGGCGTGCCGCCCGGCGGCGCGTCGACCACGCCCGAGGGCGCGTACGAGATCGCGAAGGAGTTGAACAGCGAGGACATGGTGCTCAAGGCGCAGGCGTTGACCGGCGGCCGCGGCAAGGGCCACTTTGACTCGGGCCTCAAGGGCGGCGTGCGCATGGTGGCCACCCCCGAGGAGGTGAAGGACTTGTCGGCGCAGATGTTGCACCACAAGTTGATCACCAAGCAGACGGGCGCCGCCGGGAAGGAGGTGACGGCTGTGTACGTGGTGGAGCGCGAGTTTGTGCGCCGCGAGGCGTACCTCGCCATTCTCATGGACCGTGTGAACCAGGCGCCCATGATTGTGGCGAGCGCGCAGGGCGGCATGGACATCGAGGGCGTGGCTGCAGAGGACCCGCTGGCAATCAAGACGTTCCCCGTGGACGTGGCGACGGGCGTGACGGACGCGCTCGCGGCGGAGATCGCGCTGGTGCTCGGCTACTCCTCCAAGGCGCAGCCGGAGGCCGCCGACACCATCAAGAAGTTGTACCAGGTGTTTGTGGAGCGCGACGCGACGCAGATCGAGATCAACCCGTTGCTGGAGACGGTGGACAACCGCGTGCTTGCGATGGACGCCAAGCTCGGCTTTGACGACAACGCCAAGTTCCGCCAGGAGGAGGTGTTCTCGTGGCGCGACTTGACGCAGGAGGACCCCGAGGAGGTGCTCGCGTCCAAGCTGGACCTCAACTTCATCAAGTTGGACGGCAACATCGGCTGCTTGGTGAACGGCGCCGGCTTGGCCATGGCCACGTTGGACATCATCAACTTGTACGGCGGCAAGCCCGCCAACTTCTTGGACTGCGGCGGCGGCGCCACCCCCGAGACGATCGAGAAGGCGTTCCGCCTCATTCTCTCCGACAAGGGCGTCACGCTGATCTTTGTCAACATCTTTGGCGGCATTGTGCGCTGCGACTACGTGGCCGAGGGCTTGATTGCCGCCGCCAAGAATCTCGCGTTGGAGATCCCCGTGGTGGTGCGCTTGGAGGGCACCAACCAGGAGTTGGCCAAGGACTTGATTGCCAAGTCCGGCTTGAAGTTGTTCGCCTTCGACGAGTTGGACGCCGCCGCGGAGAGAGTCGCGCAGTTGTCCGACATTGTGCTGCTGGCCCGCAAGGTCGGCGTCAAGGTGTCCTTCGAGCAGTAGTCCCGCCCCGCGGCGCGGCACCGCGGCCCCGCGGCCGTGCCATAGAGTCGCTGTGTAGCAACATGCGTGCGTAAACCACTCTTGCCACCCACCATGTTCCTCACGAGAAGCGAGTACGACCGCGGCGTGAGCACGTTCTCGCCGGAGGGGCGGCTCTTCCAGGTGGAGTACTCCCTCGAGGCAATCAAGCTCGGCCTGACCGCCATCGGCATCGCCACGAGCGAGGGCGTGGTGCTCGGCGTGGAGAAGCGCGTGACGCTGCCGTTGCTCGAGCTGCTGCTGATCGAGAAGATTGTCGAGATTGACCGCCACATTGGCTGTGCCATGCTGGGTCTCACGGCCGACGCTCGTCTGATGATCGACCACGCGCGCGTGCTGCTGTTGACGCACAACTTGTACTACGACGAGCAGATTGGCGTCGAGCTGCTCACGCAGTCCGTGTGCGACTTGGCGTTGCGGTTTGGCGAGGGTGCCAGCGGCGAGAAGCGGCTCATGCTGCGTCCGTTTGGCGTGGCGCTCTTGGTGGCGGGCTGGGACGAGCGCGGCCCGCAGTTGTACCACGCAGAGCCCAGCGGCACCTTCTACCGCTACGACGCCAAGGCGATCGGCTCCGGACTGGAGGGCGCGCAGGCCGAGTTGCAGAACGAGTACCACCTGCTGTTGACGTTGGCGGAGGCCGAGACGTTGGCGTTGAAGATCCTCAAGCAGGTGATGGAGGAGAAGTTGGACGCCAAGAACGCGCAGTTGGCGGTCGTGACCAAGGACGGGTTCAAGGTGTACGACGACGAGCACACCGCCGGCGTCATTGCCAGCATCGTGGAGGAGACGGCCGAGGAGTCGTAGACCCCTGCACGCGTGCACCCGGGAGTCGTGGGAGGCGTTATTCTAGATAGTGCAGATACTCCTCGCTCGCCTTGATCTTGCCGTTGAAGAACTTTTCCAACTTGGTGGCGTGCTTGTAGTACGGCGTCGTCTCCGGGTTGTACAGACGGCAGTTGTTGAACACCAACCGCATGTCGTAGATAAAGTCCGTCAACAGCAGGTACTTGTCGTTGTCCAACTTGTTCTCCATCGTGCTGAGATCCATCGGCTCCTTGATCACCTCGTAGTAGTCCACCACGTCGTCTCCGTTCACCGGGAGCTTGAACGGCCACGCCAGCGGGTGGTTCTGCACCTCCACAAGCAAGTTCGCCATGAATGCGTGGTGCGGGTTCTTCTTCGGCCGCTGTGCCAACTTGTCCATCTCGAGACTCCACCCCGCCTCTTTGAGCCCGGGAATCTCCATCGGGTCAAGCGGCTTGAAGTTCTTTTCCCGAAAGTGGTCCAACCCGGGCCGCACAATGTGCAGCTTCGACGTCAGCCGCACCTTGCGCTGGATGGCCGCCTTTTGCAACAACAAGATCTTGCCCGCATCGAGATAGCGGATCCGCGGAAGCATCGTGCACTGCATGAGCGTGCCGCCCTCGTAGTCCTTGATGTACCCCATCCACTGCGCCTTCGGAAGCGAAATCTCCTTCGTAAAGCCCTGCTTCTTGAAGTAGCCAATCGCGTAGTTGTCGGCGTACGTGAGAAAGTGCCGGATCGGCAGCGTGTTGCTCACGTAGTCCTTGAGGTGGTTCATGAGATGCGCGCCATAGCCCTGCACCTGCTCCGTAGACAGAATCGCGCAAAACACAATCTCCGCAAACTCGTGCAGATCGAACGGCTTGTACGTGATGCCGCCCACCACCGTTAGTGGCTTGCGCACCACCGCAATCGACAAGTGGCTCCGGTCGTACACAAGCCGCGCAATGTACTCCTTCGGCATGTTCGGCAACTGCTTCTGGAAGATGTTCTTCAATCCGGTGAGCACCATCATGCTCTCCGGCTTGTTGTCGTTGTTCACCACCCAGAACTCGATCTTGCCCTCCTTCTCCTCGAGCACCAGCGGCCGTTGCTTGTACTGGTACTCGACGCCGTCAAACACAAACCGCGTGATGAGCTTTTGCTTGTCGTCGGGCTCCTCCTCGCCGCTCTCCGCCTTGGTCTCGTCCCCCTCTCCCTCCCCACCCTCCTCCTCCGCGTCCTCCTCCTCCGCATCCCCGTCCTCCGCGTCCCCGTCCTCCGCGCCGCTCCCCGCATCCCCCGCCTCGTCGCTCGGAATCTCCCCCTCCCCTTCCTCCTTCACGTCCACATCCTCGTCATCAATCTTCACCCGCTTTGTGCGCAGCTCCTCCTCGCTCCCCGAGTGGTCGCGTCGCCGGTTCGCCATGGCTGATCGTTCACACCAGCACTCGCCCTGTCGCCGAACTTTCGCCCCACGCCGTGGTTGCCACACGTCCACAACACATCCTGCACAGAGAGACATACATTCCGGGCGCACTAACCCGCCTGTCCCGCGCTACATCGCCCACTCCTCGTCCTCGCTGTCCACCGCCAACTCCTGCTCCAACGCCGCGCCCGCTGCCTCGGCCGCCGCCTGCACCGCCGCCAACCCGCTAACCTCCGCCACGTATGCCGAGCTCCCCAAGCACCGCCGCACAAACTCCCACCCCCCCTCCAAGTAGCCTGCCGTCACCGGCTCCGAGCATGCCGAGCACTGCGGAAAGCTCGGCGCCTGCAACCGCACGTTCTCCCACGAGTGGAGAAACCCGCGGATCTGGTGCGGCACCGCCCCCAACACCGTGGCGCTCGTGTCGTCCCCCGCAGGCGCCCGCGCCCGCGCAGGGTGCTGCAAGAGCGTCGCGAGAAGCTCCACCGCAAGCGCACTCGCCAAGAGCGCAACCCCGGGCCGCGTCACCGTGCACATCTGGTCAAGCGTCCGGTCCGAGAGGCTGTCGCTCGGCGCCACCACGTCGTTGCAGAAGTAGCACCCCGGCCCCGCCGCCTCCACGCCGTGCCGCATCACCAAGTAGCTGTCGAACCCCAACGCCGCGTTGATCACCACCTTGCCGTGCGCCTTGCCCATCACCGTCGGAAGCCACCGCGCCTCGCGCAGATCCACGAGCAAGAACACCGCATCGCTGGCCTTCACCAACGCCTCCAACTTCCGGTACTCCTCCAGCTGCCGCGCCTCGTGTGTCACCGGGTGCCCCACCATCGGGATCTCCAACTGCACGCCCCGCGCATTCACCCCGGGGAACACCCGCCGCAACGCCTCCGCCGCCGCCTCTGCCTTGGGCCGCCCGCCGCTCAAGCAGTCGCTGAACTCAAACAACGGCTGCCGCACCGGGTTCGAAAACAGCACCTTGCCCGAGTCCACAAGCGTAATGTCCCGCACGCCCCACCCCATGAGCGCCCGCGCCACGTACAGTCCCAACGTGCCCGCGCCAAGAAGCAAGCACTTGGTGCTGCGGAGCGCGTCGAGATCGAGCTTGGGGGCAATCCGCCACTTCATGAGCTTGAGGTTGAGGTCCACCGCCTGGTTCGCAAGCTGCACCGGGTCAATGAGCAGTCCCAAGTCGGCCACCTTCGGACCGAGCTTGCCCTGCAGGTTGCGCTCCCACCCGACAAACGTCGGCATCAGCTGGAACGGCGCCGTCGTGGCGAGCGTCACCCGGAAGGACCCGCCGCCCGCGCGGTAAACCAACACCGTCACCCGCAGCACGCCGCGCAGATGCACGAGGTGGAGGTAGTTCTTGAGCAGCCACGCCGGCGTGTCGGCAACCGTGCTCGTGTCGACAAAGCCAAAGCTTGGCGCCCGCTGCGCCGTGTACGCCGCCAACGGCTGCGGTGCGCCGTCGAGAAGAAAGAACCCCGGCACGCGCCCGGTGCGCGCCTCCTCCAGCCGGAGAAACGCGGCAACCTCTGGAGCGTCCGCGGGCCGCAGCTCCTCGACGGTCCACTCGGTGGCGGCCGCAGGGAACGCAAACCAGTAGTAGAACCGGTGCTTCTTCAAGTCGGCGTACGACAAGACGGCAAACAGGGCCGCCGTCTCGGGGTGCGTCCACGCACTGCCGTCGGCCACGGCGCGCGCCACGAGCCCGCCGGCGCGCGCCAAGAACGCCTGCTTGTCCACCAGCTTGAACTCCTCGATCGTGTTCACGTTGTGGATGGCCCCGTCGAGCACGACGCTCGACGCGGGCGGAAGCGCGCCGGCAAACTCGGCGGCGGTGCCAAAGCTGGTGCCGGAGGTGTCGAGCGCGGGCAGCTGGCCGGTGCCGAGCGAGCGGAAGCCGGCGCCCGCGACCAAGGGCACCGCGCGCAGGTCAAGCTTCAACTCGTCGAGCTTGAGCTCGCCGAGCGCCGTGAAGAAGGACGAGTCCACGAACGACTGGAACGGCGCCACGCGGAGAGCAGACATGGGGGCGGCGTGGCGGCGTGCAGGACCCCGCATCTCATCCCAGCGGCGGCGTGCGCGCACCAGATGACATGGACGCACGCTGACAAAAAATTTGTGGGCGGTTCGCCACCGCCACTTGCGACATGTCGAACTACACGCCGCTTGTGCCCCAGGCGACCGAGGCGGTCGCGACGGTGTTGTGCTGCAACTGCGGCGTGCCGATGGACGGGCTGGGCGGGCTTGTGATGTGCCACGACTGCATCCGGCTCACGGTGGACATCACGTCGGAGATTCCGCGGGAGGCCAACCTCCTGTTCTGCCGCAACTGCGAGCGGTTTCTCCTGCCGCCGACCCACTGGATGCGGGCGGAGTTGGAGCTGCGCGAGTTGTTGGCGTTGTGTCTCAAGCGGCTCAAGGGCTTGCTGAAGGTGCGGCTCGTGGACGCGCTGTTCATCTGGACGGAGCCGCACTCGAGACGGATCCGCGTCAAGATCACGGTGCAGGGCGAGGCCATGGCCAACACGATTGTGCAGCAGACGTTTGAGGTGGAGTACGTTGTGGTCGCGATGCAGTGCCCGGACTGCGCCAAGCTGTACACCACGCACACGTGGCGCGCGCTGGTGCAGATCCGCCAGAAGGTGCAGCACAAGCGCACGTTCCTCTACCTTGAGCAGTTGATTCTCAGACACAACGCACACGTGGACACGGTGCTGATCAAGGAGGCCAAGGACGGGTTGGACTTCTACTACGCGCAAAAGAACCACGCCGCCAAGATGTTGGACTTTTTGTCGCTGGTGGTCCCGGTGAAGGCCAAGAAGGCGGAGGAGCTTGTGCTGACGGACATCCACTCCGGGCTGCTGCAGTACAAGTTTGCCTTTTCGGTCGAGATTGCGCCCATCTGCCGCGACGACTTTGTCATCTTGCCCAAGAAGATGGCGCTGCACATGGGCAACATCCTGCAGGTGGTGCTTTGTTCCAAGGTGCTGAACCTGCTCCAGTTCCTCGACCCGGTGACGTTGCAGACGGCCGACGTGATGGCGGCCGCGTACTGGAAGGCGCCCTTCCCGAGTCTCTGCGACGCGTCGCAGCTCACGGAGTTTGTGGTGTTGGATGTGGAGCCCACGGGCTTCACCAAGGGCAAGCGTGTGCTCTGCGACGTGCACTGCGCGCGCGCAAGTGACTTGGGTGTGAACGACCGCACCTTCTACGTGCGGCTGCACCTTGGCGCGATCTTGCACCCGGGCGATCTGGCGATGGGCTACTACACGGCAAACGCCAACTTCAACTCGGACTTGTGGGACACGCTCGACAGCAGCAAGGTGCCGGACGTGGTGCTCGTGAAGAAGCACTACGCGCGCAGCCACTCCAAGAAGAAGGCGCGGGCGTGGAAGTTGAAGCGCATGGCCAAGGAGCACGCCGACATTGTTGCGAACGGCGAGTCCAAGGCGGCGCGGCAGGAGGCGGAGCGCGCCGAGCGCGACTACGAGTTGTTCCTCCAGGAGTTGGAGGAGGACGCCGAGTTGCGCGGCGCCATCAACTTGTACAAGGCGGGAGCGGCGCCGCCGCCGCCCGCGGAGGCGGACGACATGGACGACGACGAGGACGCGCCGCAGATCGACATCGACGAGTTGTTGGACGAGTTGGACGACATGACCTTGGACACGGAAATGGCGGAGTAGGGTTTCTAGCAAAAGCGCATCTCCATGTCTCATCTTGCCGACAGCGTTGCGGGCGCTGCGGACCGCGTCGCGGCCACGGTGGAGAACCCCGACGAGCTCAAGGAGTACATGCGCAGCCTCTCGGGGGTGGGGCAGATGGCGGTGGGTGCCAAGTACGCGGCCTTGTTGGTGGTGCCGTTGTTGTGCTTCTCGGCCGTGTTTTTGTACGTGTGGACCAAGGTGAACGTCGAGCCCCCGAAGGAAAAGACCGAGTAGGGCCGCGGGGGTAGCGGCGGAGGCCGCCGCCAGTTCCTAGTCTTGACATAACATTAGATGTACCCGCTCGTGAGGTCGTCGATCGCCGAGTAGTTGATCTTCTTGGACAAGCGCTTGGGCGGCTCCGGGAGCTGCGCCTCGCCGGCCCCCTGCAACACGCTGTTGATGGCACCTGCCTCGACCGCCCCCAACGCATCCAGCTTCGGGTCCCGCCGCCGCCGCTTGCGCTGCAGCGTGCCGTTGATCTCGTCCAGCACCGCCTTGAGCCGCTTCACCTCCTGGTCCAACAAGTAGTCCTGGTTGAGCCCGATCCACACGCGCTCCTTCATCTTCAGCTCCTCCGGCGTGAGGAGGAGCAGGTCGAGCTCGTCGTCGTCAATGTCGTCAAACGTCTCGGGCTCCAGCAGCACCTTGGCCAACACATCGCTCGTCGACGGGAGATGCTGCACAAGCCCGCGCGGGCGGTCCGTGTCCTCCACCACCGGCACCGTCTCGACATCCACCACCGGCAACAACCCGTCCCCTTCCTCGCTCGCGCCGCGCTTGCGCGAGTTGACGCGCCGCGTCACGCGCTGGAGCTGCTCCAGGATCTCCAGCTCCGTCAAGTCGCAGTCGTTGAAGAGCGTGCGCCAGACGGGGTCCTTGCGCGCCACATCCTCCGGGTCCTGGCCCCGGTTCAAGTTCTCGAGCATTGCAAGCTCCTGGTCCGCCATGCGGTTGCGCGTGAACGAGGGCGGGTTCACGGCGCGCACCTCCGCGCCCTCGCGGAACTCCTTGATCAGGAGCCGCCCCGAGTTGGTCTTTTTGAACTCGTTCAACCGCCGCTGCAACGTCTCCTCGCCCACGTGCGCCACCGCGACAATCTCCGCGTGCGTGCGCCGGAAGTTGTTCATGCGCGCCGCAAGGAGAATGCACGCACCCGCAACGCCGGCGGGACGCCGCCCCTCGTGGATCCAGTCGTGGGCCATGCGCTGCGCCAACTTGACGGCGTCACGCACCACCTTGATCTTGTGGTTGCCAAAGTCAAGCTTCTCGGCAAAGTGCTGGATGAACAACAGCGGGTCCGCGAGCGGCAACAGTGTGATGTGCAACGCCTTCACCATCTTGAGAAACGTTGCGCCGACGCTGAACACCAGAATCTGCAACCGCAGCAGAAAGTCGATCAACATGTGGTGGGTCTTTTCCTTGCGGCACGCCACGTACAAGCACGCCGCCACGACGTTCTGCAGCCGCCGTCCCTGCACAAAGTTGTAGTTGAGCGCGAGCTGGAACCACTGGATTGCCGCGTCCAGAATGTACTCGGGGATCTTGAGCGCGGCGGCCACGTTGCGAATCCGCCGCTTGCCGTTCGCCACCGTCTGTTCGCGCAGCTCCAACAGCAGACCCCGGAGCCCCACCGCCGCGTGCACCTGGTCGGGCCCCAAGAACGAGCCCTGCACCATCGCGGCGCCCAGCAGCAGCTCCCCAAACGTCACCTCCAGCACGATCGGGTTCTCGTCCGCCACCATGCCGCACGAGGCGCAGGTTAGGTCGTTCGCCGTCGTGTACAGCTGCTTGAACTCGGTGCTGCCGCAGTTTGCGCACTTCATGGGAGCAGAGCGTGTTGTGGTAGATAATTTTTTGTATGCACAAACGCGGACCTGCAGCGCGTGCCAAGCGTGTCTGGCGCGTGGCTGCGCGGACCGTGCAGGCGGACTTTGCAGGCGCCGCCACACCCGCACCGGGCCGGCCACGGCGCGCCAGTCTGCGCGGCCGCCGGCGCACGCTTACCCGCCCTGCGGCGCCGCGCAGCCGCTACGGCGGCCGCCACACTATGACTCAATGGCGGCAATAACGGAACGATGTCGTGCGGCCGCGCGGGGATTAGTAATCGCGGGGTATAAAGGCGGCGCTGGACCCTGCTCGGCACCCCGCCATGTCTCTCAGCACGCTCCCCACGACCAAGTCCGGCAAGGCCATCACCCTCGGGTTTGGCACCGGCACCAAGTTGGCCATTGCCAAGCGCGACGGCGGCGAGAGCGGCGTGTCGGCGGAGGTGGTGGACCCGTTGGTGCTCGCGATCAAGAGCGGCTTCAACCACCTCGACACGGCGGAGGCGTACTCCACGGAGGAGGAGGTGGGCGCGGCGCTCAAGAAGACGGGCGTCGCGCGCGAGGACGTGTGGATCACGTCCAAGCACTCGCCGCACTGGTTGGGCAGCGACCGCAAGCAGTTGACCCCGACCGAGTACGTCGAGTATGCGCTCCGCGCGATCGGCACGCTGTACCTCGACGCGTTGCTCATCCACTGGCCGCTCTTTGGCAAGGACAAGACGCCGCTCGGGCTCACGCTCGCGCAGGTGTGGACGGAGTTGGAGGCGCTGGTGGCGGCCGGCAAGGTGCGCTACCTCGGGTTCCTGAACTTCCGCGTGGAGGACATTGAGGAGGTGTTGGCGGTGGCGAAGGAGAAGCCGTTGTTCCACCAGATTGAGTTCCACGCGAGCTTGCCGGACCAGACGCCGGGCGTGGTCGAGTTCACGCAGAAGCACGGCATTGTGGTGGAGGCGTACGGGCCGTTGACGGCTCTCTTCCGCGACGAGCTGGGCCAGGTGAAGCGCGTGGCGGAGGAGATTGCGGAGGCGCACGCGCAGACGCCGGGGCAGGTGTTGCTCCAGTGGGTCGTGGAGCGCGGCGTGTTGCCGGTCACGACGTCGAGCAACGAGCAGCGCATCAAGGACGCGTTGGAGATCAAGTTGGGCCGCGCGGGCGTCTTGACGGCCACCGAGGTTGCCGAGATCAGCGCCGTCGGCAAGGCGCACCCGTACCGTGCCTTCTTCAAGGACCAGTACGGCGAGCCGTAGACTACGCTGCCCACTACACGCCACGCTGCACACGACGCCCCCACGCCGCGCCCCCACGCCGCGCCGGCGGGAGATAGCGGGCGGGTCGCACCGGCGAGCACAGCTCTGCGCTGCCCCTTCCAGTCATGCCACCCGCGCATCGCCGGCGTCATCTGTCCGTACGACCGTTGCGAAAAAATCGCCGCTGATAAGAGCCGCGGGCCAATCACAGCGCGCAGCCATGACGCAATGCTGGATATAACGCACCACACGCACATGCAGCCCACAGTGGTGGCGCGCGCAGCGTGTATAAAACGGACTCGTGGGAACCGGCCCACGCCGCTACCCAATGCGCTCGGCTGTGATCTTGTCCCGCAGACTCATCTCCACCTCCAAGCCCGTCAAGACGGCGCCCGTGCGCCCGCTGGCGCTGTTTGCGGAGTACCGCGCCAAGCCGACGCACCAGGTCGGCCCGTTGTACGCCACCAAGCCGCTCCTGCCTGTGGAGAACCGCGAGTTTGCGCGTCTCTCCGAGATGGCCAAGAAGACGGCGTACAACGACGAAAAGCTGCTGTAGCTCTGGAAGCCGCAATGCAATGCCTCTCGCCCCGCGTCCCGCGCCCGCTCACGAATACCCCTCCACCAAGAGCGCCACGTTCACCCCGAGCAACACGCACACCACCGCCCCCACCACGAGTGTCGTCGGCCAGCTGCTGCTCGTGCGGATCTTGCCCTTGGCGTAGTGTCGGATCGTCGTAATGTACAGCATCGCCAGCACCGCAAGCGCCACGAGCGCGAGCACGATGAGCACCACCCCCACGGGCACGGCGTACCGCGACTGCCCGAGCCGCGGCTCGCCCCCGTCCTCCCCGGGGCTCGAGAAGCGGTAGTTGAGCACCATCGCCACCAGCGTGAACGCAAGCGTGCCCGCGAACCGCGCAAACGTGAGCGTGGTGCGCTCCGCCTGGAGCCCGTCCCGCGGCTGCAGCGTCGTGTTCTCCATGATGAGGCTCGGGTTGAACCGCACGAGCAACAGCGTCCGTTCGTCGGCCATGGGAGGAGAGTGTAGCGCACCAAACTGTGGCTCATGCATGCATTACAACGTCAGCGGGTCTGTGTGCACCAACCGGAAGGTGTCGCCATCGGGGTCGAGCTCCAGGCGGAACAGCAGCGCGGGCGACGCCGGCGGGGTGCCCAACACGGACACCTCTGCCGCCGCCGTCTCCACGGCCGTCGCCTCCGTCGTGTGCGTGCCAGGCCGCTCCCGGAGGTAGTCGCACATGTCGCGGAGGTCCGCGTTGTGCACCTGGAGGTTGTCGATCTCGCGCTCATACACCTCGTTCTGGAGCCGGAGACGCGCCACCTCCAGCACGAGTGCCGCGTGCTCGCTGTGCTGCTTGCCGAGCTCCTGTTCGAGCCGCTGCTCAAGCGCCGCGCGGTCGTCTGCGCGCTCCCGCCGCAACCGCTCCACCGTTGCCGTGAGCTGGTTGAGTTTCTGCGTGAGAAGGTCGCGCTCGGTCTGGTCGCCGAGGTGGCTGTGGAACGTGGGAGCCTCGCGGGCGAGCGACGCCTCCGGAGCCTCGACACGCGCGGGCGGTCTGGGCGGCGCGGGAGTGGCAAGCCGGCGGTGGGTGTTGAGTCCCGGGATGTCGGCCGCAAACGAGTACATCTCGGCCTGGTGTGCCACCCACTCGTCGCGGTTCTCCGAGGCGGGGAGATCGGGGAACGCGGGAGCAAGCATGGGCAGGCTCGCCACCGACAAGTCGGGGAACAGGCGCGGAGGCGTCATGACGCCGGGGATGAGCCCATGTGCGCGGTCTCTGGCCACGGGCTCGTCCTCTCGCGGTGGGGCCCATGGTCTTTTCTGCGCGTCGCGGGCCGCGTCCTGGGCAGCCCGCTCGGCCTCGCGCTCCCGGAGCCGAGCGGCCTCGTGTGTGGCCTCGCGCTCCCGGAGCCGAGCGGCCTCGTGGGCGGCCTCGTGTGCGGCCTCGCGCGCAGTCTCGCGTGCTGCCTCGCGTTCACGGTCGCGTGCACGCTCCATCTCTCGCAACTCCAACCGCAACTCGTCTAGGTCGTCCCGCATTGCCCGCGCCCGCTGCAACTCGGCCTCCTGGGCCCTTAGCTTGTCCGCGAGGTGCTGCTCCCGCGCCTTGCTCTTGGTGCGCACCTTTTCCAACTGCGCACGCGCCTCCCGCCGCGACTGTTCCAACTCACGCACACGCATCTCGAGGTCCAGACTGGGCCTCGCAGTGGGCGCTTCGCGCTCCCCCCGGTCCTCCCCTCGCTCCTCCTTCTCCAGGGGCAAGCGGTACTGCGCCCGCGCAACGCTGTCAATGTCCGACCGCATCTTGCTCCACCGCGCCTCGCGCTCCGCCGCATCCTCGTGGATCACAAACGCAGGCTCGGAGGGCTTGCGGGGCAGAAGCACGCCGCGGAGGATCCGGGCCTCGGTGCGGTCGGCATTCTCGCCGTCAAACAAGCTCTTCAAGTGCGTGCGGCTGCGCTGTGTCTGCGACCGGAGGCGCGACAACTCCCCCGCGTCCCGCCGCGCGTTCGCCGCCGTCGGCCGGAGCGCACGCCGCGGAGCAGACATGGACATGTCCGCGTACACAAAGACGCGCTCCGCAGATGGCGCTGCACGAGCGCGTGCGGTGCGCGCACACCTCAACGGTGCGCGCACTACCGGCGTGTCGCTACCGGTCCTGTCTGCGCGGTGCCGGATGACATCACTGTGCTGCGGCCTTTGATGCAAGGCTGGGGCTACGGAACACGCACAAAGCCTGCGCCTCCTGCCGCTTTGTGGCCCCGACGGCCACCACTGCCCGTGGCCGGGCCCCCGCGGCTGCTGCTGGCGGCCCGGCCGTCGTCCCGCGCGCGCGCCGCTCTGCCCTGCGCAGCCGGCTGCGTTTTGGCGTTGCCGAGCTGCCGCAGAACATGCACCTGTGACGTCACGCCCGGGAACGCGCAATGACCCAAAAATACCCAGCTGCTGCTTGGGGCGCGACGGCGTGGCGGTATCAGCCGGTCCCGTTCCGAGTGCCACTTTTCTCCCGGACATGCCTGCTCTGGGAGTGCCGCAGCTCACCACCACGCCCGCGCCGGCCACGCCGCCCAAGCCGGCCGCCATCGACGTGCCCTCGCCGCTGGCCAAGGTGTACACGCCGCAGGGCACGCCCTTGTACCTGTCGCCGGGCATCTTGCTGAAGCAGATGCTGCCCCAGGGCCCCACCACCTACCACATGGACGGCTTCCCCGGTTGCACCGCCGTCGCGCCCGTGCACGCCGGCGAGATTGCGGCGCTTGTCGGCAACAGCGCCACCGTCTTCATCGACATCCGCCCGTACACACTGTACCTCCAGCTGCATCTCCGCGGCGCGCTCAACATCTGCGTGCCGACGACGTTGCTCAAACGGCTGCTGTTCAAGCTCCGCAACATCCTCGGCGCCATGCTGGGCGGCCAGAACAAGGAGTTGGAGCGCTGCTTGGGCGAAAGCACGCAGACGCCGTTGCGGGTGGTGATCTACGACGAGAGCAGCAGCGGCAGCCGCGCGCTGCTCCATCTCTACCAGACGGCACTCAAGTTTGTCATGTATGCGGAGGAGAACGCCGTGCCGCGGCCGTTGGAGGTGGGGTACTTGGAGAACGGCATCACGCCGTTGCTTGGCGCATCCGAGTTGCTCGAGTCCGGCAGCGCAGACGTGCAGACGTTGGGCGTGCCCGGCTCCGGCTCCACCAAGGTGAGCCCGATCCCGCTCACGGGGTTTTCGCTCCCAAAGCTGATGCCGTTTGCCGCGAGCTTCGCCAAGAGCATCAAAAAGAACGACATGCTGTTCTTGCGCCAGCCCGCGGTGCCGCTGCACACTGTGCTGCCGGAGCTGCTGACGACACAGTTGTTCCTGGCGAACGACGCACTGACCAGCCGCCGCACGCTGGCGGCGACCCCGCGGCTGCCGGCGCAGGACCAGCTCCGCTTGCCCGAGGGCCTCACGCCGGAGATGAAGAAGCGGCTCCCGCTGTGGTTGCAGCCGGTGGCCACGAGCGAGGGCAGCGGCATTCTTCTCCAGCGCTTCCTCCGGATCGAGGACAGCGAAAACGCGCGCCTTGCGCGCTGTGTCGAGACCCACCCGGGCGATGCCCACGCATACCACGAGGACGGCTTGTGCTCGCCGCTGGCGCCGTGTCCCAGCTGCGACAAGACGCGCTACACCCTTCCGCGGGGGATCGAGTACGGCTTCAAGAACCGCTACTCAAACATCTGGCCGTACGAGCACCTGCGCGTGCGTATCGCGACGCTGCCGTGCGTGCGGCTGCCGGCCGCAGGTCTTCCGGCTGTTCCGGGGGCAGCCCCGACAACCACAGGGACAACCGGCGCGCCGGCCACAGCAACCGCAGGAGGCGCAGTCGCCGCGGCTCCGCAGAGCGACGACGACGACTACTTCAACGCCAACTACGTGTACGTGCCGCACACGCTGCTGAACCACTACATTGCCACGCAAGCCCCGCTTCCGGCAACGTTCGAGGACTTTTGGCGCGCCGTGTGGAGCAACAACGTGCAGCTTGTGGTGTGCCTCACCAACTTGACGGAGCACGGCGTGCGCAAGAGCGACAACTACTGGCAGCTGCACACGTACGGCCGGCTGGGCATCACGGTCACGGACGCGCCGGCAGAGTCGATGCTGGGGTCTGCGGACCGGCCGGTGATGCTGGTGCGGCGCTTGAAGGTGGCGAAGCGGGGCAAGGAGCGGGTCGTGTGGCATGTGGAGTACTTTGACTGGCCGGACTTTGGCGTGCCGCCGAGCGCGCGTGGGATCCTCGACCTCTTGGCGCTCAAGGACCGGTTGGTGCGGCTGCTGGAGAACCCCGACGCGCCGGTGTTGGTGCACTGTTCTGCCGGCTGCGGCCGCACGGGGACGTTCATTGCCGTCGACATGGTGTTGCAGTGTTTCCAGGCCAACGGGGATCGCTGGACGCACAAGCGCGGGAACTCGGACTCGCTGGACGCGCTGGACACGGACGAGCCGGCGCGGTTCACGCAGTTCCCGCTCGCGCTGCCGCTGCTCGGCACGCAGGGCGTGCCCCTCGACCCGTGGGGCACGGACGACTTGGTGTACAAAACAGTGCACCTGTTGCGCATGCAGCGGCTCCTGATGGTGCAGAACGCGCTGCAGTACGCGTTGTGCTACGAGGTGGTGTTGCAGTTCCTCGTGGACAAGAAGATGGTGTGATTCGCATAGCATATACAAGGGATGGGAAACCGGGCTACTCCCAGGGCCACTTGCAGTAGACGACGACGCTGCCGCGCCGCCGCGCGTCCCAGTGCCAGTATCCGTTGAAGAAGCGGTAGCACTGCTCGTACTTGCTCCCGGCGAGCACCTGCCGCACGACCGGCTCCAAGTGCTCGAAGAAGACGAGGTGCGTTGGCCACTCGTGCGGCCACGTGCGGCCCTCGGGCTGCATGCCCTTCATGGCCGGCGGGAAGTTGGCCCGGAGCCACAGCCGCGGGTTCGCGTAGAAGTCGTCGCCCTCGTCCGCGTACTCTGCCACAAGCGCCGACGCGTTCGGGTTGCCCATGAGGTGCACCGGCGGCTCGCACGACAACGCCCACACCCGGTCGGCAAGGTCGGCACGGTGGAGGTGCGAGTGGAGTGGCGTCGAGTGGCACGGCATGAGGAACCCCACCAGCTCCACGTCCGGATCGACGCGGAGCGCCTGGACCACGTCCATCACCCCGCGCTCCTGCACCTGCGTGAACCACACCCCGACCGCGAGGTGAAGCACCACCATTGCGACCGCCACCCGCGTCGTGTGGCGTGCGTAGCGGCTCCCCTGCAACTGCGCGAGCCCCACGGCGCCAATGTAGAGGAGAAGCGGAAGGAGCGGATACAAGAACCGGAACTCCTTGTGGGGGATGCACAGATAGAGCGCCGTGACCAGAGCCACCACCACCGCGAGCGGGCGCGTGTGTGTGTTGACGCCAAAGCACACCGCCGGCAACGCGCCCATCGTGAGGAGGGGGAGCGCCTGGCTGAGGTAGAAGTGCCACGGCGCCGTTCCGTAAAACACCAGGAGGTTCAGCGTGACGTTGAAGCGGAGAAAGTTGAGCCACGGCAACACCCACGCACCGTACACCGCCCGGTCCACCACGGCACAGCCGCCGGCAACGGCTGCCCCCACGAACACGACCCACACGAGAAACCGCACCAGGCGCGTGCGGCCGAGATGCTGCGCCGCAAGCACGGCCCAGATAGCGCCGTTTGACGGGCGCACCACCACGCTGAGAGCGGCAGGCACGGCAGCCGCAAGCGCATCGGTCGCACCCCCCACGGTGGTCCACGGCCAGTACGCCAAGGCCACCGCCGTCAACGCCGCCTCCCACGAGTTGGAGAAGCTGCGCGTGGCCATGAACCAGTTCCACGCGCTCGTGACGCTCAAGAACAAGGCCCAGCGGGCAATGCCCTCGGAGCGCAGCATGCGGAGAGCAAACCGGTACACGTGTACATCGGCCACGGCCGCCACAACACCGCCAAACACCTTTGGAAGAAGCACAACGCCGTCGCCGCCAAGCCCAAGCGCGTCGCCGAGCCGGTACACCTGCGCGTACACCCACGGGACAACGCCCGCACGGAGCGCATGGTCCCACTCCCACGTGAGCTGGCCGTAGCCGTACACCATGCGGTGCGCCGGCTCGAGCAGCTGGAAGAACTCGTCCGGCTGGAAGAAGGTGTTGGTGGAGAGCGCATTGAGGATGCGGAGGGGGATGAGGTACGAGAGAAGAAGAGGAAGGTGCTGGTCAAGCACGAGGGGCGGTGCGGCCTGCTTCTCCCCCGCCGCCGCACCCGCCCCAGCCGTCTCCGCCGCCGCCGCCTCCGCCGTCGTGCCACGCCGCCTCAACATGAAAAGTTACTGTTACACACACTACTCCTCCTCCTCCTCTTCCTCCTCCTCCTCCGCGGGCTCGCGCCAGTGCGGCCGCCATACCTCCAACAACAGGTCGTCGCCCACCAGCGCCACCACGTTGTGCAAGCTCGGGTGCACCGCAAAGTCGTTCACGCGGTACGTGTGCCCGCCATGCACAAACACAAGACACGGGTCGTAGTACGGGTGCTTGTCGTTGCGGCTGAAGTAGCCGTCCTCGTCAAACTCCTCCCCGAGCTGGTCCAAGCTCCACACGTGCACGCGCTTGTCGTTGGCCGCCAGCACAAGCACCAGCGGGTCCACCGGCAGGAACAGCACCTCCTGCACCGCGCCGCCGCTCCCGTACAAGCGGCGGAACGGCGTCGCCGGCTTGCGCACGTCCCACAACGCCACAAGCGTGTCGCCGTGGCCCGTCGCAAAAAGCGTGTCGAGCTGCGGGTGGAATGCAATGGCGTTCGCGTCCTGCGCCAGCGCCGTGGCGGCCGCAAACGGCTCCGCAAGCCCCGCCCGGAGGTCGTAGAGCTGGTACCTGTGGTCGTCCAGCACGCTCCCCACGAGAAACGCGTGCTGTGCGCTCACCGCCACGTCGTTGACGCTCGCCGCGTGCTTGCCCACGCTCACGGGCTGTCCCGGGTGTGCGAGCAGCCACTGTGCCACCTGCCGGTCACCCGCGCCCGTCACCAACCCGTCGTTTCCGTGCCACGCCACCGCGTAGCCCTCCTTCAGGTGGAACGCAAGCGCCGCCGGCTCCAGCGCCGCCGCCACGTCGTACACGTACGCCGTTCCCGTGTTGCCCATCGTGGCAAACCGCGCGCCGTCGGGGCTCACGCGCATGCGGTTCACCTCGCCGGCGTGTGCCCACAGCCGCGTCACCGCAAGCGGCTTGTTGTACACGGCCTGTTGCTCCGGGAGCGTGGGGATCGGCACGGGCGCCTCGGGCGTCGCGCCGCGCCGGAGCGTCGCCGGAAGCAGCACCTCCGCCATGTGCACGTGGTCCTGTTGGAACCCGCTCGTGTTGGTGCCAAAGAGCACGCGCGCCGTCACCAGCCCCGCCGGGCCCGCCTCCACCTCGGGCAACCACTGCACCGTGAGCAGCGGCGACGGGAGCACGTGTGTCTGGATCGTGTCGTACAACAACGGCACTGTCTTCTTCCAGATCTTGAACTCCTCGTTCGTCACCCGCTCGTTCAGCTGGTACCGCTTGAGAATGTCCTTGTCGACGCTGTCGATGTCCACCAGCATGAGGAAGGAGTGATTTTCGCGGCGCATCGCCGGGCGCAACAGATGCATCCACGGCGGCGCTCGTCCGCCCCGCGCCGTCCGCGCCCAGCACACGCCCCTACGCCGGCTACGTCAACACAATCTCGAACACAATCTCTCCCTCGGTGCCGGGGCTCACGCCCACCTGCGCGAACCGCCCGGGTGCCTGCGGCGCGCTCCACCGAGTCTTGCCGCCGTAGCTCACGGCGCCCGTGGCCCGGTCCACCTGGAACTGGAACTGCAGCGGGTCGATCTGGCGGTTGCACGTGAACTCGCCCAAGCCGCTGATGCCGCAGTAGCCCTTGGACAGCCGGAGCTGGTAGCCCCCGAACGGCGCCTTGGTGGCGGTAAAGGTTGCGCACAGCCCGCTCGTGTACCACTTGCCGTTCAGGATGAGGCAGCCGGGCTGGCCGGTCAACTTGAGCGCGCCCCGGCGCGGCGTGCCCGTCGGGGCGGGGGCACCCGGCTGCGTGTGCGTCGGCAGCGGCAGGGGACGCCAGCCCTTGGGGTAGAAGCGGATGCCGTCCTCGGGACACGTGCCGTGGCCGAGCGACGGGATCGGCACAAACCCCCCGCCCAAAACCAGGCCCTTGACGTGGTAAAAGTACCACACCTCCTGCAAGGCGTGGTAGCGGTTGCACAGCACGCGCACGGGGTGGCCGAAGCGCGCCTCGAGTGCGCCCTCAATGGCCGCGCGCGAGTAGGTGGCGTCTGCGTCGGGAACAATGCCGGCCTCGGCCAACCACGCGGCCGTGGGCAACTGCTCAAAGAGCCCGACCGCCGTCTTGAAGTAGTCGCGCACGTTCTCGTGCAGGCGGTAGCCGCCGCCGTAGCACGCCGGGTTGAGCGTCAGCATGCACGTGCCGTGCTTGTTGAACTCATGCACCCACAACTGCTCGTCGTTGCCGTTGAAGTTCTTCCACACGTCGTCCATGGTGGCGAGCAAGGCGTCCTCGCCAAAGTCGCGCAACACGCCGCGCACCAGCGCCACGTTGAGGTCGTTGTTGCAGAACTGCGCGTACGTGCCGTCGCAGTTGTCGGGCCACAAGCCGTGGAGCGTGAACAAGTCGGCAGGGCCCACGGGGGGGTAGTAGTCCCAGAACTGCGTCTGGAGGACGACGCCGCCGGGCGACTCGAAGCAGCAAAAGTCGTCGACGGGCGTCGAGTTCGAGCACAGCACGGGGATGTCCACGGGGCACTTTTCGTACGGCAATTGCGCCGCAAACGCGTCAAGCACGACCGGCGACGCCGCCGCCACCAGCGCGAGAAGGAGAAACATGGGGGTGACGCACGATAAGCCACGTGCATGCGATACGGTCATGTGACTGGCTACGGCTTTGGCGGCGCGCCCGGCGGTCCACGCGCGTCGGGGGTGCCGCCGCGGCTACTTGCCGCCCCAGCGGTCCATGTACTCGTTGGCCTCGTTGATGCGGTCGGCGTCCATCTCCACCCTGGCCATCCACCGCGCAATCAACTGCTCGTGCTCCTTCTCCATCTGCACCAACCGCTCGCCGACCACGTTGTTCTCCATCTCGAGCAGGAGCATCTTGTCGTTTGCCATCTCAATCGTGCGGTTCTTCTGCGCCACCTCGTGCACCTTGTCGCCGAGCTGCCGCTCCTTCTGCGCGAGCTTGCTCTGCGCCGCGGCGAGCTCCTTCCGGAGCCGGGCCACCGTGGCTGCCATCGCCGCACCCGCCTCCTGCTCACGCACCAACCCCGCAAGGAGCTCCTGCTTCTCCTCCGTCAATTGCGCGACCCGCGCCTGCGCGGCGGCGGCCGCCCGCACGCTGTCCTGCGCCTGCACGCGTCCGAGCTCCGCATGGAGCCGCACCGCCGCCAGCGCCACCCACTCAAACAGCTCCACCGCCTCCGCCCGCGCCGCCGCCGCCGTGTCCCGCCGCACAAGCCCCTCGCCGTACTGCCGTTGCCACTCCATAGAAGCACCGCGAGCCGCGTGCCAACTCATCGGTGGCAGCACGACACCCCGTTTATCTCCTTCTCATGCCGGCGCGCGAGCAACCCGAGCGCGAGCCCGCGGCAGACCGCGTGGAGTCGGTGGCGGCGGCCGGCGGGCATGACGTGGCTGCTGGAACAGACGTGGCGCAGCCGCTGCTGCTCCTGCCGCCAGCCCCGGCGCCCGCCTCTGGCTGGTTGTTTGGGTGGTGGCGTGGCGCCCCTGCTGCGCCCGAACCCGAGCCGGAAGCGCCCCAGGGGCCAGCAGAAGGGGCCGAGAACGAGCCGGCCGGAAAGACAGAGGAACCAGTGCCGGCGGTGCGCGCGCCCTCGATTGTGGCCACGGCGCAGGAGCACTCTCCTGAGCACTCTCCTGAGCCCGCGTCTGTGCCTGCGCCTGTGCCTGCGCCTGAGCCCGCACCTGTGCTGACAGGGGTGCCGTCCAGTGGTGCTGCCACACCGGTGGCTGCTACGCCCGAGCGACAGGCGACCCCGGAGGCGCTTTCGCCGGTGCCGCGGCAGGAGGTGCCGGCACCTGAGATTCCCGAGTCGTGGAGCGAGTGGGCGAATCCTGTGCGCCGTATGAGCTCGGTGGTGGGCACGGTTGGCATGGTTATTCCCCGGAGAAGTGTAAATCCTACAGAGCCTGTGGTGAACGGGGCAGTGGGAGGGAGAGGTGGTGGCGCGGCAAACGGCACGGCAGACGGCACGGCAGACGGCACGGCAGACGGCACGACGGGCGGTGCCAACATCCCCCCCCTCCACGTCGCCGCCATCCCCACCCAGGCCCTGTGGTTTCTGTGGCTCACCCGCGACGCACCCGCAAAGCCCCTCACACCGCTGCGCAACACGCAGCTTGCCGCCGAGTCGATGCAGGCGATCAGCAGCACCACCGGCAGCAGCGCATACGCCGTGCACACCAAGGGCAGCGGCCCCGAGGAGGTTGCCGTGCTCGGCACGGGCTCGGCCGAGCAGCCCGTGCGGGTGGCGCAGCCCGTGCCCGAGCTGCGCCAGGCTCTCCAGGAACGCCTGCTTGGAAACGGCACCACCAGCACGACGCAGCTGGCGGTGACGCCCACGCTCGCGGACCTGCTCCGCACACGCACGCTCCGCACGCACGCGCGCCTTGCGCTCGAGCACGCGGTTGGGGCGCTGCACGAGACGCACCTCTACCGCGCGCCGCGGCTGTCGCAGGCGCCGCTCAAGGTGGTGGTGGTTGGCATCCACGGCTTTTTCCCCATCAAGTTGGTGCGCGCGTTGATCGGCCAGCCCACGGGCACGCTGGTCAAGTTTGCGACGATGGCTGCAGCGGCGTTCCAGGACTGGGGCCGGGAACATGGACGCGCGGTGGAGGTGCAGCTGATTGCGTTGGAGGGCGAGGGCCGCATCGAGGAGCGCGTGGGCCAGCTTCTCCAGTTGCTTGACAACTGGGCGCAGCTCATCCGGGAGTGCGACGTGTTGATGTTTGCGGCGCACTCGCAGGGCGTGCCGGTGGCGGTGCAGATGGTGGCGGAGTTGGCGCAGCGCGGGGAGCTTGCGCGCGTGGGCAAGGTGGGCATGGTGAACATGGCGGGGGTGTGCGCGGGCCCGTTTGCCGGGTTGGACTCGAAGTTGGTGGTGCGGGCGTACTCGACGCTCGAGACGGACATCACACAGGAGTTGTTTGGGTTCCAGAGCGCGAGCAGCGAGGTGCTGCTCCGGTTTGTGCGGGCGCTCCGGGTGTGCGTGGCGCACAACGTCAAGCTCGCGTTTGTGGGCTCGCTCAACGACCAGTTGATCCCGTTGTACCTGCTGCTTGCGGTGCACGTCCAGCACCCGAACATCTTCCGCAGCGTGTACGTGGACGGGGCGTGCGAGGCGCCGGCGTTTGTGCGGGAGCTTGTGCGGTGCGCGGTGGTGTCGATGAACGTGGGGCGGAGCGACCACGGCGTGGTGGCCGAGCTTCTGCGCCACTGCGCGGGCACGCTCACCGGCGGCGGGCACTCGCGCATCTACGCGTGTCCGGCGGTGTACCGCGAGGGCATCGAGCACCTCATGGGCACGACGGACCTTGTGCGGCCGCAGCCGGTGCGCGTGCGGCCGGTGGACACGCAGCTTGCGGGCGCGAACCCGTACCACCTCCCGTGGTGCGTGCGCGGGTGGGTGGACGAGTTCGTGGGCATCCCGCACGTGGGCGCGGCCGCGGCCGTGCGGGCGTTGGCGCAGGCGTTCCGCGAGTGGGAGCCGACCAAGCAGTGGCGCGAGGTGCACGCCAGCGTGGACTGCGTCGCCGTGCTCGCGCCATGAGCATGCAGCCCCGGGGCGCCACGAGTGACCTCGGCGCCGGTTCCCCTCTTTGGGCCCAAAGGGTCGGCCGCACCGGCTGGGACGCGTCATTATGCACCCCGCCGCCCCCGGATTCCTGCAGACGGCTGCCGCAGAGCGCCCCGGAGATGCGCGCGGGGGTCATCGTCTGCGGCACATCTCCGGGACGGTGCGCGCACGTGGCTTTGTGGGCGCCGGGCGGGGAGCACGGTTGTTCCGGCGGCCGGAGTTGGCTGCCGGCCGGAGCTGCCGGGCCTGTGGCGCAGGGCGGACGGACGGACGGGTGGTGCGGGCAGGCGGCGCGGGGCAGGCGGGCGGTGCTGCGCACGGCGGTCTGGCACTAGCGCGGCCGCACAACAGCCGCACCCGCGCGGCCGGGCGCACATGCGCCGCGGCTCCGTGGCCGCGGAGGACCCGCGCACGTCAGACGGCGCGACCCCATATTCCGGCCGCAGATGTGCGCCGGCGCGCACCCCGCCTGTTTGCGGCGCGCCCCGCCATGCGGCACTGACCAGCTCCGGGTCTGCAGCCAGCTTTCTGCCTATACAGCGCCCGGAACGGTAAGCTGCATGCGCCTGCACCGTCACGCACCCCCCGCATGACGCACAGATCGCCTGGCAGCGAGGCCAGAAAAAATCGCTATAAAAGCCCACGGCGCCGCGGACCGCCAGCAACAACAGCGGTTCCATGTCTGACCTTTCTGACCCGAAGCCTATTGTTGCCGACGAGGTGGAGTACGCGCACACCAAGGAGCACCACTCCGGTGTGCCCGCCTCCGGCTTGGAGCACGCGACGGACCACGAGCAGGTGTCGCCCGAGACCACCGTTGTCCAGCGCACCCGCCACATGTTCCGCGAGCCGCTTGCCGAGTTCATGGGCACCATGATCCTCGTCATGTACGGTGACGGTGTGGTGGCGCAGAAGGTGCTCTCCAAGGACGCTGCGGGCAACTACACGACGATTGCTTTCCTGTGGGCCGCGGCCGTCATGTTGGGCTACATGACCTCCGGCGGCATTTCCGGCGGTCACTTGAACCCCGCCGTCACCATCTCGGCCGCCGTCTACCGCGAGTTCTCGTGGAAGAAGGTGCCCGGCTACATCTTTGCGCAGTTGTTTGGCGGTTTCATTGGCGCGCTCATTGTCTACGGCGTGTACGTCCAGTCCATCAACAACTTTGCGGGCCAGGGCGTGCGCGACGTGATTGGCGACACTGCCACTGCCGGCATCTTCTGCACCTTCCCGCAGCCGTTCCTCAACACCAAGGGCCAGTTTGCCTCCGAGTTGGTGGCCACCGCGCTCCTCCAGTTTGGCATCTTTGCCCTCACCGACCCCTTCAACGCGCCGCTCGGCTCCGCGTTCCCGTTCGGTTTGTTTGTGTTGATCTACGCGCTCGGCCTGTCCTTCGGGTACCAGACGGGCTATGCCCTCAACATGGCCCGTGACATGGCGCCCCGTGTGGCCGCCGTGGCTGTTGGCTACGGCTCCGAGATGTTCACGGCGTACAACAACTACTCGTGGGTGCCTGTGATTGCCCCGGTGATTGGTGCCCTCATGGGCGGCTTCTTGTACGACTTGTTCATCTACCAGGGCACCGACCTGCCGTTGAACAAGGCTGGCTTTGGCTTCGGCAAGTCGAGAGCGGCGAACAGAGTGTAGGGAATGAACGTAATTGTTGATGTTCGGGGCTATCGGCGGCGTCACGGGCGGTCTGCCGCTGGTGGCGTCGGGGCTGTGTGCAGCCGGCTGTCCCGTTGTCCCGCTGTCTCCGCCCGCTGTCTCCGCCGCGTGGCGCCACTTCCTTGCTACTCCGCCCCGACACCCCGCACCCAAGCCCCGCGCCCGCATCCAGTCCGAATCACAACATTCATTCATCCACTACTCCTCGTCGGCCCAGCCCTTGGTGCGCTCCACCGCACGCTCCCACATCTTCCAGCCGTGGCGTCTCTTGTCCGCGTCCAACTTCGCGCTGAACTCGTTCTCCGACGAGATCGTGCCCGCAATCGACTCCGTCACGTCGTCGAGCGACGTCCACACGCGCGCCGCCGCGTCCTCCTGCTTGTACAAGCCGGCCGCGATCGCAGCACCCAACGCCGTGCACTCCGGCGCCGGCGAGCGGATCACCCGCACGCACGGCCCGAGAATGTCCGCCTGGATCTGCATCACCTCGTCCAGCTTGGACATGCCGCCGTCCACCGCAAGCGACAGGAGCGGCGCCGAGCCCTCCGACTGCTTGGCCTTCTCCAAGAACTCCGGGTCCGCACCGGCGTCGCTCGCCATCGCGCGGAGAATCGCCCGCACCTGGTAGCACACGCCCTCCAACGCCGCGCGCGCAATGTGCGCCGAGTTCGAGTACTGCGTCAACCCGAGAATCGTCCCGCGCGCGCCAGAGTCCCAGTACGGCGCAAAGAGACCCGAGAACGCAGGCACAAACACCACACCGCCGGAGGAGTCCACCTGGGACGCCAACGGGCCAACCTCCGCCGCGTTCGTGATCATCTTCAAGTTGTCGCGCAACCACTGCACCACCGACCCGGACACGGCAATCGAGCCCTCGAGCGCGTAGTGCGGCTTCGCCTCCTCGCCCTCGAGCAGGGGGAACCAGAAACCAAACGTCGTCAACGCACCCGCGTTCAGGATCAACTTGGTCGAGCCCGTGTTGTACAACAAGAACGCACCCGTGCCGTACGTGCACTTGGCCGCGCCCTTCTTCAACGTCAACTGGCCCACGAGCGACGCCAGCTGGTCGCCGAGACAGCCGCAGATCGGCACGCCCTTCACCTTCTCGAGCAACTTGGCGCCCTCCTCCGAGAGACCAATAGAGTGGCCGAGCGACACCACGTCGGGCGTCTCAAACGCACCGTAGTACTCGGACGACGACACAATCTTCGGGAGCGTCACGTTCTTGCGGTCAAAGCCCCACACCGACAACAACTCCTCGTTGTAGTCGCGCGTCTCCAAGTCCATGAACATCGTGCGGGCCGCGTTCGTCACGTCCGACACGTGCGCTCTCTCCTTGGTCAACTGGAAGATCAACCACAGGTCGATCGTGCCAAAGTAGAGGTCGCCGTCCGCCGCGTCGTACGCCGCGCGCACCTCCTTCAGGTTGTCCAACATCCAGCGCAACTTCGACGCCGAGAAGTACGTCGAGAGCGGCACGCCGCAGCGCTGGCGGAGCGCCTCCGCCTTCTCCGCACCAAGCTCCTTCTTCTTGTCCTCCACGATCTTCACCGTGCGCATGTCGTTCCACACAATACCGTTGTGCAACGCCTTGCCGGTCTTGCCCAGCCACACCACCGTCGTCTCGCGCATGTTCGTGATGCCGATCGACGACACCTTGTAGTTCTTGCCCTCCGTCGCGTTCACGCGGTCGAGCGTGGCCATGCACGCCGCAAGGCACTGCACCGCGTTCGCGAGAATCGCCGTCGGGTCGCACTCCACCCAGCCGGGCTGCGGGAACGCGAGCGTCGGCTTCTCCACGTCGAGCGCCTCGATCTCCACGTCCGGGCCGCGCGTGATCGGAATGCCCTCGCTGCTGAAAATCAACTCCTCGGGCAGCTTACCGCCGGCCACCGCGTTGTTGAGCGACGCCGTCGTCAGGTACTCGATCTGGTGCTTGGCCACCTCCAGGCCGTCGCGCGCAAAGAGGATTGCACGGGTCAGCGTGGTGCCAATGTCAATGGAAGCAACCAAGGGCGTGTACGACATGGTTGAGCTATGGAGCAGGCGGTGCTGCGGGCGGGGGGGGCGCCGCTTTTATAGTGTGCGAAAACTGCCGCCGCCCGTTTCTCCACCCCACAACGCGTACAAACGCGGGGAAGCCGACGCAGCCCGCGTGACACTCGGCCCGCCGTCGGCCGCTGCCGGAACTCCCCGGGGCTCGCGCGCGCGTGTGCATGCAGCGCCCGCGTCCCGGCATGCGTCCCCATGGGCCCACCACCGCCCCGACCCCGTGGGGTAACGGTGTGGGGTGCTTGCGCGGCCACCGCCGTCACATGGCCCGGGAAGGGCCGGGCTGCAGCAACATGCACCAGGGCTGCACGCCGCCGCGCGCGCTGACGTCGTTGCGCAGCGGCCCGGTTGCCGCCACCGCGCCGCCGGTGCGCGCAACTCCGAGATGCCGCGACGTTGCAACGCGTGCCGGGCCCGCGCCGCCGCCGTCTGCGCTGCCGGCCGCGCCGCCGCACGCACCTGCCCCGCGGCCCGGCACCGCCCCACCCCTCCCTGCGCGCGTGTCGCCCGCGCGCCCGCCGGACCGTCCCCTCACGGGCTCCTGCGGCATTCTCGTGTCGCCACGCTGTGACTGGGCACGCCCTTCCGTGTGTGTTGACCACGCGGCGCCCTGAAAACTCCGGGCGGTGTCACGCCAAACCCGGAGAAACATGTGTTGCTGTGCGCGCTAACAAGCGCAAAAACGGCCGCCGCACAGCGCCGGCTCCCGCACGCCGCCCGCACCGCACGCCGTCGGCGATAGCGGCCCGCCGCCGACGCTGCCGCACACGGCCAGGGCCGCGCGGGTGGCGCCGCGGCACGCAACAGACCGAACCTTCGGCTCCCGCCCTCCCCGCCGTTGCTGCCCTTGCCGCGCCCGAAACCCTAATTCCCCTCCCCGACGTTGCTCGTCTTGATCCACGTGCGACGTGCATGACCTTCGTAACGCGCGGACCAATCCGCACGATCGCTTCCGAGACTTCCCCCGCATCTGCACGCGGCCGGAATTCCTGCGTGTGCCTGCAGCCCGCCCGCCGCGGCATTGGGCCACCACGACGTGGCCCCGCCGGCCGGCTCCGCCCCCGCCGCCGCGCCCGGCTGCCCCGCCCCTACCCGCACGCCCGCGGGAACGCCTGCTGCTTCAGCAACACCACCACCGCCTTGCCGTGCGCGAGGTAGCCCTTCACGCGGCCCTGGTAGATGGCGTTCGCCATGAAACACTCCACCTCCGCCACCAGCACCTCCCGCACGCTGCGCGCCCCCACCGCCGCCTGGAACACTGCCAACTGCACAATCAGCGGCTCCGGCCGCAACAGCAGCCCGCACACCGCCGCCACCGCCCGCCGGCACACCGACAACAAGCACCAGTCCCGCAACGGCTCCATGTGCACATACATGTTGTTGGCGAGCAACCACTCCGTTCGCCCGTACACCGCCGCGTCGAACCGCACCACGTCCCCGCTCGTCACCAGTTCCATGATGTCCCGCCACGCCCGCGCCACCCGGGGAAACCGCCCGTACATCTCCGCCAGCGGCACCGCTCGTGTCTCGAGAAACCACAACGGCACCAAAAACTCCAAGATCCGCTCCTGGTGGCCTTTCATGTCCACGCTGCACTCCCGCAACGCCTGCTGCAACAACCGCGTCGCCCGTGCGCCGTCGCCCTTGTAGTTGGCCACGAGCCCCAGGTAGAACCAGTACTGCACCCGGTGCTGCGCCATCACGCTGCGAATGTCCGGAAGCGTCGCCTTCAACAGCTCCGTCGCCTTCTCCACCAGCTGCGCCAACTCGTACTTGCCCAACCTGAGGTACACCTTGAACAACAACGACGCAAAAAAGTACACCCCCCACGTCTTCGAGTTGGCCATGTCCGGGTCCCGGTCGTTGAGACAGAGCTTGAACAGCTTGTTGAGCACCTCTGCGACCTGCTCCACCTGCTCCGTCGCCACCCCCGCCCCGCACGGCCGCACCACCGCAAACATGTCGTTCGTGCACCGGAACAACGCCGGAAGCACCCAGTTCAGCTCCGCCTCCGCCTCCCGGTTCAACGCCCGGAGCACCGCCAACTGAAGCTCCACCATCCGCCCCACGTCGCGCGGCTCCGCCCCGCCCGCCACCTCGCGGCACAAGTCGAGGTGCGCCTGCACCGTCGCGCGCCACGTCCCCAACACTGCCGCCCGCACCTCGCCGAACCCCGCCTTTGCCGCCACCGCCACCCCGGGCGCCCCGCACTCCCGGAGACTCAACATCTGCCCGAGCTGCCACCCCTGCCGCGTCCTCACGTATCGCTTGAGCTCCGTGTCGTACGCCTCCAGCATTACGCGCTGTATTGTCGCCGTGCTCATCGCGTTCGTTTCTAGCACTACTCCTCCGCCAACCCTTCCAACACCCGTAGCCCGCGCTCCAACTCCGCCTCGAGCACCGCGAGCATCGCCCGTCCCAGCTGCATCCGCATCGTCCGCCCGAGAAGCGCCACGTGCTGCACCCACCCCGCAAGCGTCATCTCGAGCTCCTCCTCCGGCATCTGCGCCACAAACTGCGTGAGCAGCCCCTCCGTGTCCGTGCTGAGCTCGAACGGCAGCCGCGCAAGCTGGTCGAGGTACTCCTGCGTCAGCCCAAAGTCCGACACGCACCGGAACACCTGGAGCATGTCGGGCGTGCTCCAGGCAGGGGCCCCGGCCGCATCTCCGTGCAGCGCCGGCCGTGCGTGCAGCGTCGGCCGCACCGGCGACTCCGGCGCCTCGCGAGGCGCTCCCGGCACCCCCGCCGCCGGCGTGCTCTGCTCAAGAATGAACTTGAGGTGGCGCAGCGGCAGACCAGGCACCGGCAGCACATCCGCCGCCGGCAGTGGCGGCGGGAGCGCTGGCACGGGCGACGACGCCTTGGGCGAGAAGCGCGGCAGTGCCGCGGCGCTCAAGGGCAACACCGCCCCCGGCACGCTCGCCGAGACCTTCGCCGTCGGCGACGACGGAGGAGCTGCGCGCACCGGCGACGACTGGAGCGAGCCGGGCTCCGGCAGCCCGGCAGAGGGCCCGAACTCGGGGTACTCTTCCAGCGCAGCCTCGGACCCGCCCTCCCGAAGCAACGGCTCTCCCGTCACCGAGTCCGCAACCGTTCCGTCAACCTGCACCGTGTCTTCCTGTGTCGGCACCGCCGTGTCTTGCGTCGGCGCGTTTGCCCGCTCCGGCTCCGGCACCGTCGAGCGGTCCACCGTGATCTCCCGCACCGGACTCATCCCCCCATCTTCAATCACCCACCCGTTCGACGACGAGAGGTCAAGCGTCTCCTTTGCCGGACGCACCTCTCGCGCATCCGGCTCCGCTGGCACTGCCAGCCCGTCCAGCTCCTCACCAGGCCCCATACTCACCAACGAAACATCCGCGCCGGCCCCCAAGTCCTCGTCCTCGTCCAGTTGGGCTAGCGAGAACCGGATCGGCGAATCCGGAAGCGTTTCGTCCACGCTGTCATCGCTCGCACCGTTTCCCGCACCGTTTCTCGCGCCGTTGCCCGCACCATGCGCCAGTCCAGACCCATACGCCAGCACCTGCACGCGCTGGTCTAGCTGTGTCCCAAACAGCTCGCGCCGACTAAAGATCACGTCCCGGCTGTCGTCCGCACCGTCGCTTGGCGCATCGAAAAGCATGTGTGGCGGCTCCGCCTCCTCCTCCGGGAGCTTGCGGACGGCTCGCTTGGCCCGCCGCGGCCGCACTGGCGACACGGTCCTGGCCTCCTCCTCCTCATCAACCGCCTCCATCGGCCGTGCGCGCTTCTTGGTCGACATACGCGGGCTCACCAGCAACGCCTTGCGCATCGGCAGCACGGGTGGTGGCATTGCAGGGGAGCCCGACGCCTTGCGGCCCATGGCAATGGGGTCGTCATCGCTGCCGCTGGAGTCTGCCGGCAATGCCGGCACACCGCGCAACCGCCGCTTCGCCTTCACCGGCGACTCCAGCTCCGACTGGGCTTCTGTTGGGGGCTGTGGCGGCGGCTGTGGCTGTGGTTGTAGCTGCGACTGCAACTGCGACTGCAACCGCAACTGCAACTGCGACTGCAGCTGCGACTGTGACTGTGACTGCAGCTGTGTCGCCGGCTCGTACGCCTCATCCGTGTCCAGCGACTGGAACGACACGCGCTTGCGGTCGGGCCGCCCGTTCGAGCTGCGCCGCGGGTTGCTGTCCGACTCCAGCAGCACCAGCAGTGCAGCACGGGGCCTCGACACACGTGCCGCCTGCTCTGGCCCCGTCCGCTCGGGCCTCGCCGCGCCGCCCCCGTGCTCCCCGCCGTGCTCTGCAAAGTACCGCTTCATTGCATAGCACTCCACAGCCAAGCGGTCCCGCCGCCCCCAGTGCTCCTTGATCAAGTCATCCCCCTCCTCAAACCCCGCTAGCGACACGCCGCAGTAGATGCACTGGCAGCAGTCGTCCTCCTCGTTCATGGGGTTGAAGAAAAAGCCCGCCGCAAGCATGTCCTTCACCTTGTGGAAGCGGCCGGGCCAGCCGCCAGCAAACGTCCGCGCCCGGATCCGCATCAGCGCGCCTCCAAACGGCTCGGCAAACTGCGGCACCGCCGCCCAGTCCACCGCCTCCTTCTGCTCCACCTTGAGGTAGTATTGCAAGAGCAACAGCCACTCGCAATGCGGACTCAGCCGGAGATGGTGCTCCGGCACCCGCTCCACCCCCTCCCACCGCGCCTCGGTCTTGTTGCACATGAAGCACGTCGCGCGCAACGGCTGCGCCTTGGTCGGCGTGTACACGAACCCGCACCGCGCCATCGTCTGCGCCGACGGGAGCCGCAGCAGAAGCCCCTCGGCAAAGACAATGTCCGACTCGGTGTGGCCGTGGCTCGCGTTGGGCGTGCGCAGAAGCCGCTCGAGCGCGGCCGCCAGCGCGTCCGGATCCACCATCAGCAAGTCGCCCTCCGGCTCGAGCCGCGGCCACAGCACCACCTGCGGCCCCCGCCCCACCCGGCGTTCGAGAAACAGCTCCTCCCGGTTGTCGTAGTACCGGAAGCTCCGGTCGAGCGCGGGCATGGAGGCAAGACGCGTGTGAGCAAACTCAACATTTACTGGCATTTTCAAGTCTCTAGTCGCTCTCCTCCTCCGCCTCCTCCAACCACTGGAGGAACGGCTTGGCAGCCTTGCGCACCTTCTTCAGCACCTCCTTGGGCACGTACTTCTTCAGCACGCGCGACCCCCACTCCAGGATCACCTCCTCGTCCACCAAGTCCGTCTCGTACAACACCATGAGGATCTTGGGCACCGCGGGGATCAACTCCGGCTTCTCCAAGCCCAACCAGCGCTCCAAGCCGCCGAGAAGCGCCTTCTGGTGGCTCTCGCTCGTGGTGAGCTTGGTCAACAAGCCCGCGTGCGCCTTGATTTGCAGCACCACGTTCTCGTCGAACAACGCCTGCGCCAACACCTGCACCGTCTCCGCGTCCTCCACAATCTGCAACTCGTTCGCCTTCTTGTAGATCTCCACGTCCAGCGGCAACTCCTCCTTGTCGTCCGACGCAAGCAACCACTCGCCAAACGTGTTGTATGCCTCCGCCTTGGAGTTCGTGCCCTCCAACAGCAACGACTCCAACTGCGCCGCGCGCGCGCGGATCGCCTCCTCCAGCATGTCCACCGCCCAGTCGTCGTCCGCCACCTCCGTCACCGGCGCGAGGTTCTTGGCCTCCGCGTTGATCTTGCGCGTCAAGTAGTCGTCGTCGTCGCCCTCGCCCTCGGGCGCCTTCGCCTTTGCCTCGCCGTCCTCCCCCTGTGCCGCGTTCCCGGCAATGTCCAGGATCGTCTTGCCGCCGCCCACCATGTTCGCGGTCGCGGTCGCCAGCTTCTTCAGCTTCTTGCCCTTCAGCGCCGGCGGGTGCTTGAGGATGTACGTCGCCAACTTGGACCGCGGGTCGATCGAGCTGCGCGTGCCGCACGCCTTGCAGTCGCGCTCCAAGTTGCCGTCCTTCGTCACGACAATCTCCGTCTCCGGGTTCTTGCACAGCGGGCAGAGCACAAACTTGGAGATGAAGCCGTCCAACACGTCCTGCAACTTGCCCGCCTCGTGCACACCGTTCACGACGTAGCGCTCGTCGCCGATCACGTTCGCCTGCGCGCCCAACTCCAGCCCCAAGTACTTGAGCACGTAGATGGCGGGCCGGTTCAACGCGCGCGCCACCTCGGTGGCGTTCACCACCACCGTCTTGATGCCGTTGCCCCGACCCTCGATCTTCAGCTGGATCGGCGGCATCTTGTACCGGTAGAAGGGGTCGGTGTTGTCACGGCAGATGTTGATGAACGACATGGCGGCTCACTGTAGGCTCATACACTAAGGTGGCAACTGGCCGCGGAAAAAAAGCTGCGCGAGTCAGTCGCGCCGCCCACGCGTCACGTGCGGCACGCGCCATGTGACTCTGTCGCCATTCTACGCGGCAAAGGAGGCCGCCACCAACGCCTGGGTCGTCTTGAGCGCCTCGTAGCGCACCTCCGAGCTCCCCAGCGTCATCAACTCCATGATGATCGGCTTCACGCCGCTCTGCTCCACCACCTTGTACAGCCCCGGCACGTGCTGCACCACGCGCGTGATGTCGTTGAGCACAATCTGCTGCCCCGGCACCGCCGGCGTCTGCTTCAACAACGCAAGCAACTGCTTGAACAACTTGTAGTTGTTGTCCTTGAACTTGCCCGCGTGCCGGTGCCAGAACTCCTCCAGCGTGTGCGGCGGCAGCTGCGTGAGCTTCCCGCTGTCCAACTCGATCAAGTACTCGTCAAACAGCAGAAGCAGCTCGAGCGCCGCCCCCAACACCTCTTCCAACGTCTTCAAGTCCGCCACCAACTCCTCGTCCAGCCACCGCCGCTCCCCAAACGTCTTGAGCAACGGCATCACATGCAGGAGCAACAACACCTTGGCCACCTTGGCCTTGGCCTCTGCCGTGGCCGGCAGCTTCTTGGTCACCATGTTCACCAAGATGGCAATGCTCAACCGCGTGATCTTCTCCTTGATGGTGGTCCGCGCCACCTCCTGCAACACCTGCAACAGCTCCGGGTACTTGAGCGGCATCTCCACCAGCACCGTCTCGTTGAACGTGAGGAGCCACACCACGAGAAGCGTGCGGTACTTGAGCTGCAAGTCCCCCTGCCCCAGCTTCAACAACTGGAGCACCGGCGGGAACAGCGCCGCGTGCTTGCGCCAGAACACCACGCGGTACTCGCCCACGCGCAACAACCGCTCAAGCAACTGCACCGCCACCAGCACGTTGTCCAAGCTGGTCAGCAGCCCGATGATCTTCGTCGTCACCAGCACCGTCTGGCTCGCGTACCCGTGCGCCGTGTACGGCGTTGCTGAGAGCAACAACACGAGGTTGTACAACAGCACCAACAGAATCGCCTCGTCCTCCAGGTCCACATACTTGGCAAACGGCTCGTACGGGAGCGTGTCCGCCACCAGCGTGAGCTTGAAGAGCTCCGCTGCAAACAGCTCCACCTCGAGCAACAAGTCGTTGAGGAGCACAAGCAACAGCTTCACCACGTCGTCGCGCTTCAACCGGTTCAACACCGACAACAACGTCGTCGCGTACACCGCCGGCGCCTGCTCAATCGTCGCGCGCCGCTGCGCCGGGCTCGTGCTGCCCACAAGCGCCTTGATCTTGTTCGTCTCGTCGTCCGTCAACTCCTTCGTGCGCAGGAACAGGTCCCACGCAATCGGCCGCGCGCGCACATTCGCCTTGATCTCGCTCTCGAGATACTCGCTGTCGATCGCTCTCAACGGCGCCACGGTCATGGTGCTCGCGGAGGAGGAGTAAGGGGCTGGCGAGCGATAGTGCGTGCAGGACGCCGCGGGCAGGGTAACGGCGTGCAATCTCATCCGTACACCCCGCAGCACATGCGCAGGGGCCGTGCAGACCCGATCTCTTTATGAACCCGCAGGAGGCCGTGTACGTGGAGTTCCTCAACTACGACTGGGCGGCGCACCCGGGCTTTGCGGAGGGGTTGGACGAGATCTACCAGCAGTACGAGGACGAGCATGCGCGCGAGCTGGAGATGTCGGGACAGCCGCGCCGCCACTTGGCGCTGCACGAGCGCGAGCAGATTGCGGACCAGGCCCGTGTGTTCTACTTTTGTCTGCAGACGGGGCACATCTTGAACTTGGAGGAGTTCGAGGAGTGGCGGATGCACTACGAGGCGCGGGAGGGGGGTGTGGCCGGCACTCTCGGCGATGTGCCCGGCGGCGCTTCGCCCGCTGTTGGCGAGCTGCCTGCCGCCGACGACGCCCCTCCCGCCGTTGGCGAGCTGCCTGGCCCCTCAAGCGACCTCTCCAGCCCCTCCAGTGACCTCTCCACCTCCTCCAACGACCTCCCCAACCCCTCCAACGACCCCCCATACTCATCCAACTACCAGCAGCTTGTCGAGCTCATCATGGCCGGCGAGACGCCGCCCGGCATCAAAACCATCCCGCCGACCGTGCTCACCGGCCAGGCCTCCCAGTCCACTGCCGCCGCTCGCAAAAAGCCCTGGGACAAGGACTAGCTAATGCATTTCCCGAACCCCGGGTCTACTCCCCCACCGACTCCTCCGCCACCGACTCCGTGCCTTGGTAGTGCAACGTGCGCATCACCGCCTCAAACGCCGCAAGCGCCGCCGCGTTCGCCGGGAACAGCCGGAGAATCAGCGGCCCGAACCCCCGCACAAACCCGCGCCAGCCCCGCGTCTCGTACACAAAGCGCGCCGCGTCGCGCCACCGCCGGAACCGCGGGTTCTCGACACTGTCCGTCATCACCACCTGCTTCACCACGTCCGCCGGGTACGCAAACGTCCAGAACACCAGCGCCAGGAGCCCGCCCGACCAGAAGTTGATGGCCGCGGTCGACATGCGCGTGTTCGTCTCGAACCACCGCGTAAACAACTCGTACGACCCCCACCAGAAGATGAAGTTGGTGCGGAAGATCATGGTGGACACCAACCCCTTGTACAAGCCGCGGATCCCCGTCGTTCTGAGCAACTGCAGCGCGCAGTTGATGGGACCGGTGTACACCTTCAGCTTGGCGTCGTACTGCACCTGGAGCCGCGCCTTGACCTGCTCAACCGGCGCCGCCACAAACAGCACCGTCCACCCCGACATGATGCCCGCAATGCAGTGCCCCGCGAGCGGGAGCTTCGCCTGGTCCGTGTACACATTCTCCATGAGAAAGCGGCGGTACGTGTGCAACAGCCCCAACATGACGCTGTCCATAGCCACCCAGCCCACCAACGGCGGCGTGCACCCCTTGTAGAAACCACGGACGCCCTCCTTGCGCAACGTCTGCCACACACAGTCCATCGGACCCTTGAACCGCCCCTCCAGCGTCTGCAAGCGCACCTTGATCGTGTCGAACGGGTGGCCCACGAGGTTCTTGGTCACCCCCAGAAACGTGCCCGCCACAAACCCGAGGTACCGCGGCGGCGGCGCTGTCTTCGTCTCCACAACGTCCAGCGACATGACGAAAAGTGTCTGCAAATGACTCAGCCGCTAGCGGGCCGCTTCAGGTGGGCGTGTGGCCACCGCGGCGCACGTGGATTGGCGGCGCACGCCCGCACCGTTGCGTGTTTACGTTCCGCCGGATCGGGCTAATGGCGCGCAGGGCGCTGCTTTCGCTGCCCAGGCCCACCCGCTTCCTCATGGACAAGGAGAACCAGGTGCTGTTCGGAGTGCGTGTGGGCGGGGTGCTGTCGCCGCTGCGCGCCGTGTTGTCGCCGCTGCGCCAGCGCATCCTCAACGAGACCAACGGCGTCGCCAAGCTCCTGTTGGTGAAGAAGCACAGCCAGATGTTCAACCAGGCCGTGGCGGAGCCTGCCGCGCTCCAGCCCAGTGCCGCGCTCCAGCCCAGTGCCGTGCTTGGTCCCCCCGTCGCGCCTCACACCCTGGCGGCCGCTCCCGCGCCGCCCTCGCCCCGGAGAGCATGCGCGATCCAGCCAGCCTCGCCTGCGCGCCCCGTGCCGCCGGCGCTCCTGCCGCAGCCGCCCTCTCCTACACTGATTCTTTCGGCACAGCAGCGGCGGGTGGAGCAGCTCCGGGAGAGCCTCCGCCAGGCGGAGCTGGAGATGCAGGCGTTGGAACAGCGCTACAACCCCTCGCACGGCACAGACGCACCGCAGGGTGTCTTTAACGAGTTGGCGCTGCGGTTGCTGCGGCTCTCGCAGCAGTGGCAGGAGAGCAGCGCACCCGAGCGCGGCATGTTCTCGGACTTTTCATCGCGCGTGAACCGGCTCGGGCAGCGGGTCCTGGAACACAACAGCCACCCGGTTGTGCTCCGGACCAAACAGAGTCTCGCAAGCTTGCGGCTCGCGCTGCCGCAGCGGCTTGCGAGCGGGTTCTCGCCCGAGAAGGTGATGCTGGAGTTGCGCGACACCACCGACAGCATGGTGGACCGCGGGTTCTCGATGTTCAACAGCCAGTTCAACACGTCGTTTCAGCTGCCGACGCGGCGCGGCCGCACACCGGTGCTCCCGGCAGACTTTGACCTTGCCCGCGGAGAGGGTGCGGACGCCAACGACACGTTTGCGGCGGCATACGACTCGGACGACAGCGACCTCGGCGAGGTGGTTGCCTACACGGACCACGAGCACACGCGCATGTTTAGCAGCTAGATACAGACTACACGGTGGAGAGACTGGCAAACAGCTGGCCGCGCACGTCCAAGCCCTCGCCCTCGTAGGACGTTTGCGGGCGGACCTCGACAAGGCCGTCGACGGCACCGCCGGCCGCCGTGACCCACAGCGTGCCCAACGCGAGATAGGCCTGCTTGGCGTGCTCGGCGGTGTCGGACTTGGCGCCGGCGCCGTTCTTCAACGGGGCAAACTCCTCGGCGCGCGCCACCTCCAACAGCCCAAACTTGGCAATCTCCACCAGCGGAAACACGTCGAAGATGAACTGCTCCAACTTGATGCCGTTGGGCTCCTCGGGCTTGACGACCGTCTGCGTCGCGGCGTCCCACGTGGGGATCTTCTTGCTGGCAATGTGGAACGGAAGAAACTCCTGCAGCAGGATCCACGCAGGGATGCGCTCCTTGAGCAACGCCACCAGGTAGTAGTGGTTGACGATGTTGGCGCCGCGGAGCCGCAACAACAGCGGGTCCGCGGGGTCCGTGGCGCGCGCAAGCTCCGGCAGGATCTCCAGGTACTCGATGACCTTGGGCCCGTGCGCCTCGCGGTCGTACACGATCAAGCCCACCAGCTCCAGCGGGTCGGCCTTGCGCACCACCTTGGTGGCAATGTCGTACTCGCGGGTGATGGCAAACCCGAGGAACACGGGGTCGGCGATCTTGACCAAGACATTGTCAACACAGTACATGTGGAGGTGCTTCAAGCCGCGGCGCTCGAACTCGGCCACGAGCCCGTGGTCGTGGATGGCGCGATACAAGCCGCCGTTGCCGTCGGGCAGCTCGTTGATCAGCAGCTCCAGCGCGGGGAGGATCTTGGTACCATCCGCCAGGAAGCACGGCAACGTGCCCTGGTCGAAGAAGGTGACGTTGGCGGGGCCGATGCCAAAGAAGCTGTGCTCGCGAAAAAAGTCCTCCGTGTCGCGGCGCGTGGGCCCCAGCGTCATGACAAACCAGGGCACAACCGCGGCGGTGCCGTGGGCCGCGTTGGCCAACGCCGTCACCTTGAGCAACTTTTCCGCCTGGATCTGGAACAACAGCTTGTGCAGCGGGAGGCCAATGTCGAAGCAGCCCTTGGGCTTGGCCGAGCCGAGGCGTGTGCCCTGGCCGCCGGCCATGAGAAGCACGCCCACCTCGCCGGCGGCGATGGCCTGGAGGCCGGCGGCGTGCCACTTGGCGCGCTCGTCCGCGGGGGCGTCGATGAGCGAGGCAAACAGCAGCGCCGGGAGCTGGTCGTAGCGGTCGTTCAGCGCCTGGGCCTGCTGCTTGGAGAAGGCAATCGCCTGCTGGACGGTGCGGACCAACGCGGCGGGGTCGCTGATCTTGGCCAACTGGGCGCTGTAGGCGTCCTGCGCGGCAGGCAGGAGGCGCGCCCAGTCAGCAAACAAGTGGGCCTGGCCGGCGTTCTCGAACACGTGCTTCACGGACATGGCAGGGAGGAGGAGCGGCGGGGAAGAGGGAGCGGCGCAACGGGGAGACGTGGAAGGAACACGGAGTTTATGCAGGGACGTATTTATAGCACGTGTATTGGCTCAGTTGATCTTGACCTCGCTGTCGGGCTCGATGGAGTTGACGTGCTCGTGGGAGCCCAACGCAGAGGCGTGGTCCTCGGGGAGCTCGGCCGCAAAGCCCTTGATCAACAGGTACTCGCTGGTGATCTTGCCGCCGGCGGTCGTCACCAGCTCCTTGAGCGCGGCAACGTCGGCATCGGAGGCAGAGTCCTTCAAGGTGACAATGTAGTTCTTGGCCATGGCGGGGAGGGGAAGGACGGAGAGGGCGAGGGCAGACACGAGGCGCTCGGGCACCATGCGCTTTTATAGTGATTTGGGTGGCGTCAGGGGCGTGCATAATCGCGGCAAGGCGCAACCGGCGCGCCGAAAACGCCAGCCATGCGTCGAACGGCTCCGGCGCAACCAGGGCGACGCGGCCGCGCAGCCTGGAGGACCCGTGGGCGCCCCGCGGCTCTGGACAAGAGGCTATGCATTATCTGACCAGTTAAATACACAAGAACCATGCACTGCAGTAGCTCTACTCCGACGACTCGCGGGCAAACTCCTTGGTCATGTCGGCGTCGGGGATGGCACCGCAGACGGTCTCCACCATGATGCCCGTCACGAGGTACGGGTCGATGTTGGAGGCGGGGCGGCGGTCCTCGAAGTAGCCCTTGCCCTCGGCAGCCACCGAGCGCGGGATGCGCACGGAGGCACCGCGGTTGGCGACACCGGACGAGAACTTCTCCATGGAGGCAGTCTCGTGGCGGCCGGTCAAGCGCTCGTGGTTGTCCGCACCGTACATGGCAAGGTGCTCCGCGTGGCGCTTGGCCAACTTCTCCAAGGCAGCGTCAATCACCTTGATGCCGCCCTCCGCGCGCATGCCCTTGGTGGACACGTTGGTGTGGCAGCCGGCACCGTTCCAGTCGCCCTTGAGCGGCTTGGGGTGGAGCAGGATCTTGACGCCGAACTCCTCCGCCACTCTGTGGAGGAAGTAGCGGGCCACCCACAACTGGTCGCCCATCTCGATGCCGGTGCAGGGACCGACCTGGAACTCCCACTGCGAGGGCATCACCTCGGCGTTGATGCCCGAGATGTTGATGCCGGCGTAGAGGCACGCGCGGTAGTGCGCCTCCACCACGTCGCGGGCGTACACCTTGCCGGTGCCGACGCCGCAGTAGTAGGGGCCCTGCGGCGCGGGGAAGCCGCCCTGGGGCCAGGCGTACACCTTGTCGTCGTGGTCGAACATGGTGTACTCCTGCTCAAGGCCAAACCACACCTCCTCGTCCGCGTGCGCCTTCATCAACTTGGCGCACTCGTGTCTGTGGTTGAACTTGTTCGGGGTGCCGTCGTTATTCCAGCACTCGGTCAACACAATGATGTTGTCGCCGCCGCGGAACGGGTCGGGGTAGAACGCCACCGGGCGGAGGTACACGTCCGAGTCGTGGCCGGGCGCCTGGCCCGTCGAGGAGCCGTCGAAGTTCCACTCGGGGAGCTCGTCCACCGAGGACACCTTCTTGTCGAGCGTGCGGCCCTTCGATCTGATGCCGCCAACGGCGTCGATCCAGATGTACTCGGCAATCACCTTGCCTCTGGTGTCGAGGCTGGCGTACTTGGCCAACGTGGCGGTGTTCTCAAGAATGGAAACAGGCATGGCGGTGTAGAAGGTGAGACGCGCTCAGGGGAGGTCAGCAGGGATACCGATACAGACCCGCCGCACCCGGCCGACACCCGCGCCTTATATACCTCGCCCGCACAGAACGTACGAACCCACCCGTTGCTTTTGCAGAGCGTTCGCATGCGCATGCCTGCAGTCACCCGCTGTTTTCGCTGTTTTCGGCTTATCACACGTACGGCCAAGGCAGGTGCGCGCCCCCGCTATCGGGACAGCACGTGACCCCGATCGCAATCACCCAATCACAGCCGCGCCCCCGATGCGTCGCCCACCCCGGCGCATTCTGCCGCGTGACGCCGTCCCGGTTGGGGGCCGGGTCTGCCCGACCGCGTCTGTGCACCCGGACTACCGGGAGGCAAGCGTAGCGCGGTGCGCGCATTGTCCAGCCGCATGTCCGGACGCCGCAAGCGCCGCCGTCGCGCCCGCCGCAGGCACCCTCCCGCCGCCGCGCCCGCCGCCGCGCTCCCCTGCGCACCCACGTGCGCCCGCCCCCGGCCACAGCCCCCGCACGCTCCCGCTCGCCCGCGCCACGCTATCGCCATGCCTCTCCCCCCGCTTATGCTTATCGGCCAATCCGCGCCGCCGTAACTCATGCACCCTGCCACAATCAAGCCATGTCGTGTGGGGAACCCGCCCAATGCGGCAGGCCGGAGCGACCCCGAGATGCTCGCCTAAGCGCACACCGCCGGTCCCTGGCCCGCTCCTGCTGCCGCCGCCAATGCCAATTGCGTGTTCTGTCCCTGCATGCCGCCTACATCACCACGTCCCCGTCCCCGTCCACGCCAAACGCCCCAAACTCCTGTGCCGTGTCCATCATCAACAGCTCGAGCATTTCCCGCGTGATCCCCTCGATCTGCCGCCCCTGCAGCAGAAAGTAGCGCTGGAACTGCTGTCGCCGCGCCTCCCGCTCCCGCACCATCTGGTACTCCTGCTGCCGCACGTACATGTCGTGCCGCGTCGCCGGCCGCGCCGGCCGCATGTGCTCGAACAACTGCGCCAACACGTTCGGCGCCAACGGCGCCCGCGCGAGGTATGCAATGAACGCCCGGATGTTTTGCTCGCTGAGCCGGTCCGGCAGCGGGTCCGGCAACAAGTGCGGCCGCGGGTCCCCGCGCAAGTTCACAATCAACCCCGGGATCGGTGGCTCCGTGTCCAAGTTGACGAGCTGCGTCATTGCCGCCGCCTCCTCCGCCGTTCCCGCCTGCCGCTGGAGCATGGCCTGCGCGTGGTGCTCCACTTCCTCCATCCATGTAGTCGCTGCTGCCGCCGCCGCCGCCGTCACGGCCGCCGCCGCCGCTGCCGCCGCACCCGCCGTCCCCTCCGGAAGGTTTTCCTCGCCCGTCATGTCGCGCCGCGCCGCCGCCACCGCCGCCGCCTCCTGCCGGAACCGTTCCACTCCGCCGTCGGCGCGCGGCATCGCAAACTCCACAATCTGGTCGAGCATCCCCACGTGCGGCTCCACCGCAACGTTCGCGTTCATGTTGGCCAACGGGTTCGGCTCCCCGTCCGGCCCCACGCCGCCCACGCCCATCACCGGCCCCAAGAGAAGCCGGTCCGGCGACACCTCCACGCCCACCGGGTTCGTGATGATCTGCAACAAGTACAGCCGGAGCTGCCGCACCCCGTTCCCGCTGAAGACGCAAAAGAGCTGTTGCTGATGTGGCAGAAAGTCCGGCGGCGGAGCGCGGCAGTACACCGTAAAGTCGCTGCGCAAGAACGCCAGCACACCCGTGAGCAGGAGATGCGTGAGCTTCGGACAGTTGCGGAGGAGGAGCAACACCGGCAACACCGTGAGGTTGGTGCAGTACAGGAGATGCACGCGTTCCAACGTGTCCTGCGGCCCGCGCCGCGTGCACAACTCGGTGAGCCCGCGGTCGGTGATGTTGGCGCACTTGACAAGCCCGATGCGGCGCAACCGCGGAAGCTCCGCCAACGCCACTAGACTCTCGTTCGTCAACTGCATGCAGCACGCCAAGTCAATGTACTGGATGCGGTGGCACGCACGCACCAAGTCCTTGACACCCCAGTCTGTGATGAGCCCGCAGTGGCCAAGGTGGATGTAGTGGAGCGAGCGGCCCAACGTGCTGAGCAGCCGGAGACTCGCGTCCGTGATCCGGTGGCACTTGCTGAGCACCACGTTGCGGAGCCGCGGCGCCGCCGCCACAAACCGCTCCACCAACTTGTCCGTCACGTTGATGCACGCGGTAAAGTCGAGAATGCGGAGCCGGTCGAGCACCGGCCCATGCAGCACCAACGGCTCCACACACAATGGCAGCACGTAGTCGTTCAAGCTGATGCGGAACTCGCGCAACTGCTCCAAGTCACTGAACACGCGCGCGAGCCCCACATCCGTCACGTTGCCGCACCCGAGAAGGTCAATCTCCACGAGGTACTTGCAGCTCGACGCAAGCCTCTCCACGGCCACGTCTGTGATGTTGGCGTTGTCGCTCAACTTGATCCGCTTCAACATGGGACATGCCTCCACGAGCTCAAGCACGGCCGCCTCCAGGACATTGCCACAGCCCGGCGCATACAAGCCCTGCAACCGTGGGCAGTTCGTGGCGAGCGTGTGGAACATGGCGTCGTTGATCTCGTTCGTGTTCACGCCGCTCATGTCAATCAGCTGCAAGCGCGAGCACCCGCCGAGCGTGGCAATCATCAGCAGCGACGTGAGCTTGCCGCAGTTGACAAGCGTGAGCCGCTCCAAGTTCAGACACCCCTCAAAGAGCCGGAGCAAGTCGTCCGTTGCCTGCCGCGTCACAAACAGCAAGTTCAATCGCTTGATCCACCGGCGGTAGTCGTAAAGCGTCGACAGCTGCTGCAACACTGCCTCAATGCCCCGCACCGCGCGCTCCAGCTGCAACATCGGCCGGAACCACACAAGCTCGAGAAGAAGCCCCGCCCAGTACTTGCACACGGGCAAGAGCCGAATCCAGTCGTTCTTGTGTCGCCCCGTGTACTGGAACACCATCAACAACACCTCCGTGGGGAGCTGTGTGATCGGCAGGGACGGGTCGTGGAGGTAGTTTGCCATCACCTCGGCGCTCCCCGCCGTGTCGCGCGACACCGAGCGCGCTCGCCGGACAATCGTCGCGCGCGCCTCCCGAAAGTCCTGCGCAAACAGCGCGTGGTCGTCAAACCCGCCGTCCGTCTCGGACGCCGCCGGCATCGGGCCGCGGGCCGTGTCTGTCCTCGTCACCGAGTCGGGGGACAGCATCTGGGATCGCGCGTAGAGAAGGGAGTCGAGAAGACGCTTGAGTGGAGGCGCCACAAAAACACAAGCCCTCCTGCACACACGCACTCGGCGACGGGCCGCCGCCCGGCGAGGGTCTGGCGGCCCCACACCGGCCCCGCGCTGGCACCCGCCTGCGTGCCGCTCCGCGGCAGCTACGCGCCCGCTTGCGCCGCCCCGCGCCGGCCCGAGCCGTCCTCCGAGACCCGTTCCGTGTTCCTACTCCCACAGCCCCCGCGCCGCAGCCACGCCGTAGAATTCCCCCTTCCGACACCGCGGCGGCGGCCGCGCGGAGGCTGCCCCGCCGCCCGCCACCAGA